>JAQMYJ010000004.1:13054765-13081071 GCA_030014305.1 Clarias laeviceps
GTCGTTTACAAATCATTTAGAAATGGGGTAAAATTAAATCTATTTTTGGAGAAAACTAAAGTGTTTTTTGACCTTGCGTACATGTACATGCAGGGGATAAAATAATCTCACAATCAGTATTAAATTCACAAAATCAGAATGAATTAGTCCATGCAGAAATATCAAATATAAGTCACGTAAAGAACAGGTTGGATGTATCATTTCGTGAAAAGTAACTCTGTAGCCAAAATTGCATCATAATAATCGGGGACATTTTGATGGGCAGTTGCCCTTAACTAAAAAAGTCTCATACATCAACATGTTACTGAAGAGTGTAAAATTTGTATAATCATTTAACTAACCACATGAAATTTTTATTTTAAATAGTTTTTTTATTTTAAATGTTAATAAAATTAATTATTAATGAAAGAAATGCACAGTGCCAGTTTAATGCAGATACGGTTTCTTTCAAACTCCATTAAGCAGCAATATTGTTTTGCATCTTAAGCTTAACCTTGCTAATTATTGATTAGACGATAAATACAGTATGTTGACATTGGTTCCACATATAGGCAGCAAAAGTTGTATAAAACATCCAATTCCAAAGATAAACTCTTTGAACTCTAATGATTATGAGTTAATTAAGCAAGAGGAAATGCTGTTGTGCTGAATAACAGCACGGCTCTAATGTAGTCGTATCATATCATAGGCTGATATTTAGCACTACAACATGATCTTGAGAGTGATATTATTGTATACAACAGTTCCACCAACATTTACCCTGTTATTTTGTTCCGCCAACACATATCCTTCAGCGACTAGTAGAACACCCAAAACTGGCAGAGCTGGAGACTAATGACCCACAGGTCATTTTAATAGGCATCAAAAAGTAATAAGTAAGGAATATATATATATTTTTTATTTGTTTTATATTAGAAATTATGAGCTACTTCTGTTTATGCAGCCACAACAGCAAAAAAAAAAGGAGGGGGGCAAATGGGCAATGTCTAAGCAACTTTAGCTATGCCCTGTGCACATCCATTGTTATAATGACCATTTTAAGGTCAGGCTAGAAATATTGTCCCTTTCCCTCATAGAAACATTCTAGTCAATCAAAGCAGTTTTTAAAGAAATTTTAAATACTATAGAGAGAAATCCAGAGGTGACAGTGGCAAGGAAAACCACCTGAGAAGAACACTTTGAGAATAGGCAAAATAAAAAAAATCTGTCCTCTTCTTGATAACACTGAATAGTGATATTATAAATCATGATACCTGTGTATACTGCAATAACAAAACAGTACTACGTGTGTTCAGTATCTTGAGATCGACATAGGACAGTCTTTATGATTATATTGGCAGTCTGTAGTAGTCACAAACCTACAGCATCGAGATCAGATTATCCATGGACTCAAGGGTGAGATCTGCTGTGGCTCTTGTATAGCTGTGCTGTTATTGTATTTATATTACCATATTTGTTCTCCTGTCCCCAAAAGACAAAAGCAAATGATGTCTGCATCAATGTCTTTATCTAGTGCCTCAGTCCCTGATATTTAACCAAAATGAAATGTGCATCAGTCTGAGGTAATTAAGTGTTTGGTTGACTGTCTAGTCTACTAAATGATCATTCTTGTATACTGTACTGCTCATATGTATATTATATTAAAGGACCAGTTATACAAGTTATAGAAATGTGTTTATGATTTTTTTTAAGGGTTGTTTAATGACTGGACAACTGAAATGTGATAGACAGCAACTAAACTGCATGTCTCATATATCTTCTACAAACAAATCCATTGCAAATCCATTATCATTTCTGTTGCTCTTGGTAAAGAGCCAGCTCAGAGTGTTTGTATATGAGTGAGTGATAGTTATGACATGGTGTGTCCTCTCTTCCCCTTTGCATGCATGTACTGTACCCTGAATGTCTGACAAATCGAATCCTTCATTCTGCCCACAAAGCTAAAATCTTTTAAATACTCCCAATTATGCTCTATCCACTAACACTTTTTCAGTCTCTTAGAAACACTATTTGGCTTTATTATACTTTTCAGTTAAAACGATAAAACAAACACCAACACATGCTCAAGTGTTTTCATGGACAAATTGCATATTATAACTGGTTAGATCATTTCCAGCACTATATTGTTTCTGGTAATATGTTGATAAAGACAATTCAATCAGCCGGGACACCGCTTCATTGCAAGCCACCATGTACGCACATATGGGCAATTTTTGAACTGAGAACCTGAGAACCAAGATGAACATCACATGGTCAGTGACACTGCGTGCCGGCAATGTAAGCTGAGGTCAGGATTAAACCCGAAACCATGAAGCTATATTTAATGCCCTTACCCTTTAATGTGCTTTATTAGAAATACCTTGTTCAGACCATCTACTATTTAATATATAGTCTGAGATATTATTATTATGATAATGATGATTCACTCTCTATATCATTCTCTATACTGCTTATACTGTAAAGAGTCACAGGAGGCCTGGAGCCTATCCCAGGGAACTTGGGGCACCAGGCATAGTACACCCTGGATGATGCCATCCATCGTGAGGCACAAGCACACACACACTCACACATTTGAAAATGCCAAATAGTCAAATCTGAATGTAATTGTACTGAAGGAGGAAACCTGAGACGCCAGAGGAAACTCTCCAAGCACAGGGAGAACAGGTCTGTGGCACACTATCGCCAAACCATCGACCCTGGAGGTGCGAGCCCACAGTGCTGACCACTATGCCATCATGCTACCTAATATTATTATTATTATTATTATTATTATTATTATTATTACAGTATTATTATCATTGTTGTTGTTGTTTTTCTTATTATTATTATTATTATTGTTATTATTATTATTATTATTATTATTATTATGTTTAATGCAAATTAATTCATTTATTATTTGTTTGGTTCAGCAAGGTCATTGCCATTCTTAGAATTGTCTGGGGGAAAACTGCCATGTCATTTGCGTTATTAACTGAGATTCTTCTCTACGAACAAATGCATCTGAGCTGCTATTGTTTGTCCATTGCTGTAATCTTAGACGCTGTTACCATAAAGCATTTGCTGTGATATGGGTCCTTGGGTTTCAGGGGGGGGACTGCTATTGTTTCCTCTGTTAGTGAAACACAGCACTGCAGATATTATCAGGGCAAGGCTGCTAATTCCAGCCGTTGAATTCTTCCACTGCAATTAGAGGTGCTCGCCAGAGCGCTTACCGCCATGAACGCCTGTTGTTAGTGGATACCTGTTGTTATGGTTACAGTTTCCCTCAGCTGATGGCAACAAGACCTGAAGTGCTCGTGAGCTCCACGTCAGTGCAGAGACACTAGACATTAACGCTGTCTTTTCCTTTTCCCTCAGTTCCTCAGCATGCTCTCTCTCTCTCTCTCTCTCTCTCTCTCTTTAGGTACATGCGGTTGAATGCAAAAGTTTTCTCTTTGTATCAATTTACATTTAAAATAATCAAATGAGAAATAACACCAAACAGGTTTCATTCTTATTAAAATATTTGAGTGGACATGACCTTTTGAGTATCCACTGAACAACATTTGGATCCTCTAATCTTTGCCAATTGCTCCTGGCATATCTGGGCTAAATCTGTCAGACTGTTTGATGATTTTTCTGTTGACATTGCCTCATGTTTCGGTTCATGGTCCTGTTGAAGGCTGCACCCACGCTTCATTATTGACTTCTTGATTGATGGAAAGAGTCCTTTTTTTTTGGATCTGTTTATACTGAACTTCATTCATTCATTCATTCATTCATGTTCTGCAGAGATCCTGATGAAGACTAACATCCCCAAATCATCAGAACCTCAAAACCTCCACTATGTTTATCTGTAGAACTGATATTTGTCTTCTCACAGGCAGTGTTATGCAGCAGAGAACAAATTTTATGACAGTTTCAAATGCTTATGTCAGTTAATATAACACACCTAAAGCACAGCTTATTATAGTATGCGTTAAACATTGCGCTATAGTCCCTAAAGCATTAAAATGTCAAACAAACATGTCCCTTACCTTGTTGAATATATTAAAAAGTCTAGATCATTATTTTTCCACCATTGTCGACTAAAGATTTTTAGCAGCTAGCTACACTTAGCATAGCAGGCAATTCGCCATTACTATCAAATTCATTTCTTTCAGCAGAGCTTTAATAAAGCTATATGATTTATGCCTATTTATTATATTTATGTGTCAAATGTATTTAATTCACAGTAAACAATTGTAAATACCAAAATCCCTTTTAATTACTGTCTCAGGTCCACCCACAATGCATGAATGTGTCACACTTATCAGATCATGTATCATGTATACAGGGTCACAGAGGAGCCTGGAGCCTATCCTAGGAAAGTTAGGAAATGAGACGAGGTACACCCTGGACAGGGTGCCAATCCATCTCACATATACACACACTCACAAGCTCATTCACACATTGCGAGCAATTTGGAAACGCCAATTAGCCTAATTTGCATGTCTTGCATGGAATTTGAGAGGAAACCAGAGTACCCAGAGGAAACCCGCCAAGCACAGGTAGAACATGCAAACTCCATGCTCACAGACCCAAGGCGGGAATCGAACCCTGATCCTGGAGGTGCAAGGCAACAGTGCTTACCATTAAGCCACCATGCCATTTTTCAGACCTACTGTATATGCTTTCTACAATTGTCTGCTTCTTGTTCTTCAACTCGTTGGTTATGTACAACATTTTTTTAATGTTTCAATATATGCTTTTTTAGTTCTTCTGGTTACCTGCTTTGGTTATCTGCCTGAGATTTCTGGTATTTAGAGGACAGAGGATGTCTAAATGGATGCAAAGCTAGGCTTTGAGTTAAAATGCTTCTATAGAAAAGCAGCTGTAGATAAAAAAAAAGAAATGAGGTTTTGTAAATACAATAATGTAAAACAGATTACAGTATATAATGCTATGCAAAAGTGTTGAACCACCCCTCATTTCTTCACATTAAATTAATTAAATTATGTCGATTAAATAAAATAAATGGGAACAAATGTTTTACTGTGATGGGCTGCAAAGTGCCAAAAGATACAACCTCAGCAGCAACCACATTATCCCTCTTATCTGTTCCAACCACTCTGCATGAAGAATCATCAGTATACTAATCACTGGCCTGATGATCTGTCATCATCTGCACCTGTTTCTCACTGGCTCATGCCTTAACTTAGATGTTTTTTTATGCTTGAATGATTCATAGGTCAATGTGTGGCTTAACAAACAAAAAATTCCTTTACAACTGGTCACATAGAGGAACTGGACTGAAAATGAGGGCCTAAAAAAGTCCTTCAGGTAGCCTTGAGAACTGTTCCTCAAGACTACATTCAAGAAACATACAAGAAAGTCTGTATGGGGTGGATCAAGATTTTTGCACAGTACAGTATGTTCAGGTTTCTATACAGGAAACATAAGGGATGCAAAATGTATATGTAAACATTTGCTAGAGAAGTTGTTCAAGTTGAATTTATTTCAACTCAGGCCAAAGGACACCGAAATAATCCTACCAATTAATGCTGACAAAGAACAAAGCGTAGCTCCTTTTAGTTTATGGGAACAACTGCTCCGCCTCTTAATTATATTTTTGCATCTGTTTGTTTCTGCATCTGGGATAATTATGGTGCCAAGCACTCAAAGAAAAGCACTTTTGCTGTGGTGTCTTTGTGTTTGCATGCTTAACTGTAGGTCGCACACTATAACGTTTTATGCGAGTCAAATCTCTCACATCTCTTTTTGACTTTTGGGTAGAAGCTGCCATTAACCAGAAAGGTAAAGTGGACTACCGTGTCTCCATCATTCTTTCAGCATCTTTTCTGTACTGTGTATCCATGTTCCAGTGCAATGCAAGCCTGGTATCATGTTTCTCGGGCCTGTCATTTTTTTTATCTGGACAGCACAGGAAACATCCAAGGCCATGGCTTAACCAAAGGAAGTATTAGAGTATACAGTATTTTTCTAGAACAGCACACACACATGAACACAGCTGCCCCACAGGAGTCACTAAGGATAATATGCACCACTTTACATGCAATTTAAGTAGCTACTTTATCCTAGTCTATAAAGATCCTATTTAACACTGGGCATTAGAAAGTAATATAGTTAAAAATGGCACACATAAAATATGATTATTTAAATACAGTGCTAAATGAATTACTTCATAAAGAGGTTGGGTTTCAGTTCTTGTTTGAAGTACATTTGTCTGTGGTGGTTATGTACATTTAACAATTAGATTTAATAAAGATTTAGGGTGTTTCAGAGCTTGATACAATGGGCGATTCCCTTCTGCCAGTCTGGTGGGGAAAAAAATCTCTTTGTGAAACAAGAATGTATATACAGAACTAAATCTTCGCACATTTAAACCCATCATCCATATTTTTTTTCTTTGTTTGTTTGGTATGATTATTTATTTATATATTTCAGCCACTAAATATCTTCCTCCTTTCTGTGCGCCAAAGAACATTAACCTACTTAGACATGACCTCAGGCATCCTCAGCCATGTTTTTAATCTACATGTTTGCTTCAACATGTACTGTACATTCACAGTGAATCGCATAGATTAATGAAACATGCTTATGTTTTTCAGTAATAAAGTCTATTTTGATACTATCAGTCATAAAAAGGTCACTCAGCAAAATAAACAATACAGCTCTATCAAGGTCAAGTCTTTTTTTTCCCTGTGAGTGAATGATTATGTAAGATCTAAAAACGAAAAGCTTTTGAAGCTTTGGAGTATGTAGTGTAATTGTGACAGCTGTGCAAAGACAGATGTCCATTGTAAACATAAATAAAAAGTCCTGACAGATGTTACAGCCAAAAAACTGCATATGCAGTATAAGGAAATTAAATGTTAACGTTAGCCACTTGAAAAGAATCGTTCACATGTTCTCATGTATACAGTTCACATTTCAGATGTTCTCACATGTTCCGGTCCTCTATAGAGGGACTATCGAGAGCATCCTGAGCAGCTGCATCACTGTTTGTTTTGGGAATTGTGCCATCTCGGACCACGAGACCCTACAGCGGATACTGAGGACAGCTGAGATCATCAATGCTGTCTCTTTTCCCTCTATCACAGACATCTACACCACATGCTGCATCCGCAAAGCCACCAGCATTGTGATCAGATCATATACACCCATCACACTCACTCTTCACCCTCATGCCATCTGGAAAAAGGCTCCAAAGCATTCGGGCCCTCACATCCAGACTGTGTAACAGCTTCTTCCCACGAGCTATCCGTTTCCTCAATAGAAAAGAGACTGGACTGATAAACACACAAACACACACATACAGACATACTCATTTACTCAGATAAACTCAGTCACCTCAGTATAATGGGACTAGACTGACAAACACACACACACACGCAAAACACACTGATCTACTGTACAACCATGTAGAAACTTTACACTCCGACCTACAATTGCTTTTTTTTAAACAATATGTATTAGTTGTTATTTGCACAAGAACTCTTATCTTCTATGCTACTTTAAAAGGACAATGTTTACTGTTTCATCATCTCATGGACAAGTTACTTGCACTAGCTCAACTCATTATTTCATTACCACAGTGTATTGCATTGTGTTATGTTGTCATGTTGTCACTCTTGTTTGCACATTCGCATATACACTTTATGCTGTTTTTTGTATATTGCTTAGACAGTTTTGTTAATTAATGGTGTTAATTCGTTTTGCCTCAGCTGGTCAGCTAATTAGGTGTCTTAGTTAGATAGTTAGTTTTTTAATTTATGTTTTTCATTTATGCTGTGTGTTGTATCTCAGTCCGTTATTTTGTTTTTATAGTGTACCGAACTGTATATGGTTAAAATGACAATAAAAGCCAACTTGATTTAACTTGACTTCATGATTAGCACACTTCAAACTGAAGATCAGGATATGCTTAATCAATTTGTAAGCATATACCCATTTAAAAATATATTTTCCTCCCTTTTCTGGTGGCTGAAAAGTTCAGTTCAAACTTCACTATCAGTTTCCAGCTTCTTCTGCTGGATCAGTAGACAGACCCCAGGGGGAAAATTAAATAAACTGATCAGCCAAAAATTACTGTGTAGGTTCTGCTTGTTCCACCAAAAGAACTCTGACCTCTCAGGACATGGGTTCCTCCAGAGCTCTGAAGGTGTGCTGTGGTATCTTTTAGCTGCACAGCCTATAAATCCTGAATTGGGTCAAGTCAACATTTTGAACTCTTTACCATGTTTCTCAAATAATTCTATTACCATGAAGGGGTGTACTCAATCTGCAAAAACTGTTGTAGGTACTGTAAGCTGTACATGTCAATGTAACATCCACTTGAATGCTAGGACCCAAGGTTTCCCAGCAGAACATTACCCAAAGCAACACACTGCCTTCTTCCCACAATGCATCCTGGTGCTATCTCTTTCCCAGGTAAGCAACATACAGTACAGGCACCTGATCCCACATGACATAAAGGGAAACACATTTTTCTAGGACTGACTACCCTCTTCCACTGCTCCTATGATGCTCATATGCCCTCTGAAGAAGCTTTCAGCAAGGGACATGTGTCAGCATGGCCATTCTGACTGGATCTGTGGCTACATAGACCCATATGTAGCAAAACCAATGCACTTTGTGATCTGACACCTTTCTATCATAGCCAGTAATTACATTTTCAGCAGTTCCTGCTTGAGTAGCTCCTCTTTAGGATCAGACCAGATGGGCTAGCCTTCGCTCCCTACTCACATTAATGATCCATGGGTGCCCATGACCCTGTCAAGAGTTTACCAGTTGTCCTATCTTAGACCACGTTTAGTAGGTACTAACCACTGATTACTGGTAAAACCTCACAAGTGCATGATACACCTCTAGCAATTTTAGAGAAATGTCAGATTTTTTTTTAAATGTTGTAGTGATGGTTAGTATAAAGGTGAACTGTCCCAGAGACAAATATAGTAGGAAGGAATGTTAAAAAGCCCTCTCTATCAACAACACAATTATAACTCAGTATAAACAGAAATAAAACATGGTCGACCTAGGCATTCTGAGTGATGTCTTCGTGCTCATGGTCAAAAATGTAAATTTGGTCCATGCATTTTTTTCATAAAACTATACTGTAGGTGTCTGTTTATTTCTTGCATGTCTGTGTACTGTAGACTGACTAGTAAACAGAAAGCTTCCTCTGAAAATTCAACTACTACACAGAGTGATCCAGTGACTCACTGCTGCCACAGACCCAGTCTTTATGTCACAGACATTCTTATTAAAACTACTTTAACTTGTAGATTAGGGCAATGTTTATCCCCTCAACGGAAAAAGAGGGACTTGTAACTTTCACTACACTCATCCAGATACTGGGTCACACAAAGTAGTGACCCAGATACTATATTCTCCTGCAGTAGCGTCCACTGGTGATTTTGAAAAACTACATAAATATAAAAACAGCTCTCAAAGCTAGGCAAAAGTAAAGAGCTGGTCTACTCTTCAATGTCCTAATGTCCTGAGTGGGTCTTTTTTTTTTTTTCTTCTATTGATTCCCAGTTTGAACTAATGCATGAATTCAAACCTGAGAAGCTGAAGAGTGTGATCCTCATAGAGCTGCAATACAGTACATCCTCTGGTCACCCTTTTTAAAAATACAGAATGCACAGTCTTGCCTTCACCCCCCCAGGCACATTACAGACTGGCACCCAAAGTCTGTTTTTAAATGCCCTTTAAAAACTCTTTCCATGCCTGAGCTTTTGCTTCTGGAAGTATTTTATTTCCTCAGATCATTTGACCCTACAGGACCTTTTAACTAAATGAGGAGAGCTTTCCATTAGATACACACTCAGAAGCAAAAGGCAGTCTTCTTCAAATTCAGTGCATTTGACCAGACGTACCCACCAACATGTTCAAAGGTTTGGCTGCCAAGAAAGATGCTGGCAACTTCTTTACAGCTACCTCTACAACTGAGAACTTGAGTATGAAACTATTGCTTACTTGATGTTTTCTTCACTATTCTGTGTAACCTCTAGAGACTGTCTTGAATATATACACCTCAAGAGATCAGTCATTTCTCAAATATTAAAACATGTCACGTTTTAACATTTCTGCAATTCTGATGTTTAATCTCAACATTAACAGAAGTTATTTCTTGTATCTGCATGTTTTTACATATTGTGCTGCTGCCACTTGATTGACTGACTAATTGCTTGATGGAGTTGCAAGTGATCAGATCTTGCTAATATTGTGGATGGTGAAGGTAAATCCATTATGCATGTAAGTGCAAAAGTTTGTATAACCTAAGAATAAAACACTCAAGAGCTAAACTAAATTAACTAAATTTGCTGAACTGATTATGTTACTTAGAATTGTGATAATAGCACCTGTTTATATGACTCAGGGGCTGTCAATGTATATCTCATTCACTTCCCGATGTGCTAAAGAATAGTGCAGGTATCAATTCAAATATAAATATAGAGTCACTTCAGGTGTATTGGGACATTTTGGAAATTGGGACAATGCAACATTTATTTTCTGGCCTCATAAGTGAAAGTAAAAAGGTAGGTTACTGATTCCTTCCAGTATAACTTCTTGATAGGAATAACATGACCTAATTCTTATAACATGATATGAAGAGCTGTGGTCAGCAATCAAACAGGAAGCTGACCCCCAAAAAAATTGGGCTAGGAAAATTTTTATGCTTTGGCTAGGATTTCTTCATGGCTAATATATTATACATGTTTACATACACATAAACCAAAGGGAACTGAATGCATTGCAGGTCCAAGTGCTTGTGTTGTGTCAGTAAGGGCATCCGGCGTACCTGTGCCAAGCTGTGTGCTGATCAGGTGGTCCGTTGTGGCAACCCCTCAATGGGAGCAGTGGAAAGACCACCACCACCACCAACAGCAACAATACCTACATATACTGTAAAATGCATTTTTGTAACAAAATAAGCATGAAGTTACTTTAAATCAAGTATATAATTTTTGTGAAAAATATCGTCATGGTGGGCACGGCGCCATAGTGGTTAGCGCTCTTGTCTTGCACCTCCAAGGTCAAGGGTTCAATCCCTGCCTCGGGTCTGTGTGTGTGGAGTTTGCATGTTCTCCCCATGCTTGGTGGGTTTCCTCCAACAGTTTAAAGATATGAGGATTAGGCTGATTGGAGGATTAGCACTTCATATATATATTAGATGGGTCTAGGATTTGGAAAATATTGAAGCCTTTTATTGCAATTTTTGCTGAAAGAAATTAATTATAAAATGTTATTTTATGTAGTAGTATTGTATGTAGTATTATAGTGTGTTCCTACAAGATAATGAAGATGAAATTTGATTTTTTTTTATGTCATGAATTTCTTTATCCAATCTATAATACATTCCCAGACATCATTCTTTAGGATATGATGTCAAAAATTGTCCCTGAGCATAGAGACAGAATTTTTTTTTTTTTAGACACCCTCATTGTCCACACAGACATACACACACACACACACACACACACACTCAGCCTTGAGGGGGAAACAGCTGGGTGGTATTTAAATAGGTCTACGTGACATGGGGAGGCTTCCCCCTCGCTGTGACACCGGGAGGATTCCCTGACCGCGCTGAATGATGCGCGCTGGTTTCACGTCAGGAACAGGATCCTCGTTATTTTGTCATCCGGGTCTCCACCTCGCCTCTCGCGCGTTCAACTCGTCTCTATTATTTACTTTCCAGTGACCACAGAGCTCGCGCTGCTGGCGCTCCGTGCGCGCGCTTGTAATCGGGTTTAAAACAAGGTTAACATTTTTTTGTTGTTGTAAACTTTAGTGAAAAATCAGATTACTCCGACTTTTACTGATAAGTGAATCCGATTCTACAGGTCTTTTCTGGTGCACATTTCATGGCTCCGGAATGGAGATAGCCTTGGTGAGTTTGGAGAACGGAGGCGCGAGAGGGAGCGCGAACGATGCCGGGGAAAGCTGTGGCAGCGCGCGCGAGCACTACAAGGATGAGAGCGTCAAGGAGCTGAACCTGGAGCCGAGCGCGTGGAGATTGAACGACATGAGCGACACGTTCAGCTGCGCCGAGAGCGCCGTGGATGCGCTGCTGCGCGCCGACCGCGTCCCTCACCTCTTTGACGAGGACCTGTCGGACGTAGTGGACGTGATGGACAACGTGGATCATGACGGGAGCAACGAACGCGTGCTGATTAACATCGCAGGGCTGAGGTACGAGACACAGCTGGGCACCCTAAACCAGTTTCCTGACACCTTGTTGGGAGACCCAGACAAAAGGATCAAGTACTTTGACCCACTTCGGAATGAGTACTTCTTTGACCGGAACCGGCCAAGTTTTGATGGGATCCTGTACTTCTACCAGTCAGGAGGGAAAATCCGGAGGCCGGTCAATGTGTCAATCGATGTATTTGCTGATGAAATACGGTTCTACCAGCTGGGTGAAGAGGCTATGGAGCGTTTCCGTGAAGATGAGGGCTTCATAAAGGAGGAAGAGAAACCCCTACCACACAATGAGTTTCAGAAACAGGTGTGGCTTATTTTTGAGTACCCCGAAAGCTCGAGTCCTGCCCGTGGCATCGCCATTGTATCAGTGATCGTCATCACCATATCCATCATCACTTTCTGCTTGGAGACGTTGCCTGAGTTTAGGGATGAGAGGGAGCTTCAAGCAGCGAGCAGGACAGCTGCCAACTCCACTTTACAAGCTCGCCCTTCTCTCACTTTCTCCGATCCCTTTTTTGTTGTTGAAACCACCTGTGTGATTTGGTTCACCTTTGAGCTTATCGTCAGGTTCTTTGCCTGCCCCAGCAAGTCAGAGTTCTCCAAAACTGTCATGAACATCATAGACATCATGTCCATCATGCCATACTTTATCACTGTAGGGACGGAGCTGGTGGAGCAACAGTATGGTCAGGATCATGACAATGGACCGCAGCAGCAGCAGCAGGCCATGTCACTGGCCATCTTGCGAGTTATTAGACTAGTGAGGGTATTTCGCATTTTTAAGCTCTCACGCCACTCTAAAGGTCTTCAGATCTTGGGGCAGACTCTAAAGGCCAGCATGAGAGAGCTAGGCCTCCTTATCTTCTTCCTTTTTATTGGTGTGATTCTTTTTTCAAGCGCTGTGTACTTTGCTGAGGCTGATGAGCCTGAGTCCCATTTCTCCAGTATCCCAGACGCCTTCTGGTGGGCTGTAGTTACAATGACCACCGTGGGTTATGGTGACATGAGGCCTGTAACAGTTGGTGGTAAAATTGTAGGTTCACTGTGCGCCATTGCTGGTGTGTTAACCATTGCACTGCCAGTGCCTGTGATCGTATCCAACTTCAATTATTTCTACCATCGAGAGACCGACCAGGAACAAGCTGCACTCAAGGATGAACCCTCCAATGATGTCCATGGATGCAGCAGGTCACCTCCCAATTCCACAGGAGATATAGAAAGTCAGGACACACCAGTGGGAAAGGCTAACATTAAAGCAAACAGCAGCACAGACATTAAAGGTTCCCTCTATGCTTTTTGCTTAGACACAAGGGAAACAGATTTGTAGTGTTAATTTGCAATATAATCATCCATCACCAATAATGTAAGGTGTGTTGATACCTTTAAATTAAATTTCATTAATATAGATTGGACAAAAAAATAAAGACTTTCTAAGTCTTATACACCGGTCTATGTCTGTGCACACCTGAAATGATCAACAGTTTGCTGCAATCGGTGAAGATTTTTTTTGTTTTGTTTTGTTTTTTTAGGACAGAGCTGCTGCTTATCTGTTCGACATATCTCGAACTGAAAAAAGATCTTAAATGTCCTGTCTTAAATGTACCATGTCAGGCTTATGGTTGCTGATATGGTAGTTAAAAATGCAATATAAATCATGCAGCCATGATATTTCGGATTGTTTCATGCATGGAAGCACATATATGATTTGAATAAATTATAGAGACCTCCAAAGCACAGATTAGTATTTTTATTTTACACATGGAGTATGAGGATTCAAACTTTTTTCAAATAAGTTAATACAATTTAATTCCATTAAAAGGGATGTGTAAAAGTACTACAGACAAATATGGAAATCATGCTTTTTTTCTGAATTCATATGGAGAAGACTATTTCATTCTGTTGTGGACATCAGAATCAGGATGGACAGAGAGTCACACAGAGAATAAATGATCAATACCTGGCTGTGAGAGCATTTCCAACCCAGGTGTGCTCGATACTAATCTTCATGAAGAGGATCACCTCTAGACTATCTTGCAGATAAAAGGTCAGTAGCATCATTCTATAGTACTACATGTAATGCACAAACCAGCAACAATATTAGTTTTTGTAAAAGTTGGTGTAATTATGGGTCCAGTAACAGTAAAGTAAAAATTAAATAATACTTTTGGAATTTGTTAAATATGAACGACATGTATTTGGAGAAATCTTTATTGTTTTTCTATAATTTTTTTTTCATTCAGTGAAATATGTTGAAATTCTTGTTAGATGAATGGAAAGATGTTAAAAATTAGAAAGAAAATATCATTAGGTGTTGGGTCTTAGCCGGGCAGGTCAAATACATTGGTTTAGAAGAAAATCCATCGTGCTGAAACCAGCATGAGTCACAAGATCAGCAAAGACAAGAAAGCCAGTTACACTGGCAAGCATACAAACCCAGGCCACAGTGATTCACAGATGATTTGGTAAGATTTGGATCATCAGTGCTTTCTCTCTCCACACATGTTTTTCATTCAGTCATACTGATACTTGTTAATATAATTCAATCTGTTTATAGAAATTAGGATTTTATTATTTTTAAGAAAGCCATGACCTGCATTTTTATACTGACAGTTTAAGAGAAATGTTTAAAGAGTGATGAACAACATGAGAAGACAGTTGAAAGAAATTCCTGTCTTACTGTGGTTACGTTCCTATCATTCTTGTATACTGCCACATATTGCTTGTCTTACGATTATAATATCCTTGCTCAGTGAATGATTAAGCAAATACTAATGGATCACAAAAAAGAAGAAAAAAATATTATTTCCATAATCAGTTTGACTTTTTTTAACTTTGGAAAATTGACCTCTCCCATTTTTTTTGGGCAAGATAAACATGATAGATAAAGAGACAGCTCTTGTAAATTGTACATTTATTAAATAGTACAATTAAATAGTACAGTGTATCTCTTATTACAGTTTAGTAATCCCACAAGATGTTAGAGCACTGCACTTCAAATACAGGCTGATACTAGCTCTGTGACTGGTTTGGCCACATTCTGCCTGAGCTAATGGCTGATATAGGCCTATACAATATGAGCATGCTAAGACCTTGTTAAGTATTACAGTGCGTTCGTTATCGTTTTTTTTATCATTCCTAAAAAATTTTTTTACTTACTACATAAAGAATAGCTATGCTTATCTATTTTATTGCAATAATCTGTGCATAATGAGTACATAAAAAATAAAAAATTTCTGTCCTTGTTCACCCTTTAAATATTGATATTATGCCTATTTTACTAAAATAACGTTTTTAATGTACCATAAATTTTAAATTTAACATAACAAACCATAATTTATCATAATTTATTTTTGTTCATATGTTGTGTTTTCTTTAAATACGTTGATACAGGAATTATTTTGGCAGTGAGTAGGCACTACCTCAGTTTGTCACAAAGTCTCCCCTAATTCTTTTTTACTGAAAATCACAAAGGGCAATTAGTCTGTCCCTGTAGTTAGGATAACACACTTCAACATTTGTTAGCCTGCACTGCATTGCACTACAACGGCAGGAAATGGCTAAAAGTTTAAAAGTTGGAATTTTATTTTGCCTGTTTTTCTATGTTAGACAAGTCTGTATAATACATAAAGTGAAATTATTTGCCTATTTTTCAGCACTTCGTAGAGCCAGTAAGGTGTCTTTAATAAGGTTGCTGACTCGTCTGTGCCTAGATCCTGCAAGGCGTTCTTCATATTAGTGGACAGTCTCCACTTTAGGCACTTAAACACATAAATTATTATTTAGTTATTCATCATAAAGCAAGTTATTACGTTTCTACTGTGAATAATTCAGTAACTACAGTGAAACTTTAAAGAGGTTTGATGAGTTAACCTCATAGTTAGTGTTCCATTGGAAATATTATATCCTAGAGAGCAGAGCCAAAAAACCATGTCCAACTATTTACAGACTGTGCAGTGGCGGGACTAGAATCTCCATGCCACTGTTATAGATACTTTTGCATTATTAAGTAGTCCATTCATAAGGGACTTGGATCTATGACTTAACATCAAATTCTGTTACGTTTGTGGGAAATGCTCTAAAAGCACTTTAAATCTGCTGAATGTTTCCCCAGCTTGAGGCAATACCTGATATGTGGGATTGCCAGACTAAAAAATACCAATATTTTTATGAAGAAATCTGGTCTATTCTGGTCTAGAAAATTTAAGTAAATAATAATGTGCATATTATACATGAAGACTAGTATGCTTAATACATTCAGCATGATATATATTATATGCAGGTAAGCAGTGGAACTGTCAGGTTTGCATATTAGAAACTAAAATGAAAAAGAAGTGTCTAGACTGTAAGTGGTTGTCAATGCATGCTGTTTGGAGAGTATTATATAACAGAGGCAGAGTTGGGGAGTACTAGTCAACCTTTTGTCAAGCTTGATTTATTGGTAGGTGCTTTGAGCTTTGGCAAGGCTTTTCATTCATGATGCTCTCGGACCAGCATTGTGGATGGAGTTTAATGCATTATGCAGTTAAACAATTACACACTTAGTAGAATTGGTTCATATTTTTATGATATTCTTATTCTTATTAGTAGTAGTAATTCCACTTTACTGTAAAAGGACATTGGTGTTATCTGCTAATGAATACATTGTGTGTATTGCCATCATTCTTTGTGTAGTTTTAACTCATAAAATGTTTTATATGCTTAGCTAATCCATTGCACATATTATAGAGGACATGTAGTTTGATCAAGCAAATATTTTTAACACCCTACACAAGCTAGTCATGACACGGAAGAGAGGAAGTTCACTGGATTTCCTCATCCATAATTAGGTTAATAACAGGGACAACAGCAACTGGCAAGTCTAACAATCTTCCATCCGTTCTGGAGCCTGAAGTGATTATAGCTATGATGGCATGGTGTGGTGCAAGGTCACAGACCAGAAAAGGCCAACAGCATGAGGCTTTGGCATGGTTGCCATGGAATGGTTGGCATATCAACTGGCATAGAACACAGGGCAAGAGGGCAATGGGAAATGCTTCTGTGCTCAGATGACAATTTATTGTTTATAAGACTTTCAGGATGGTGTTATAGATAAGAAAAATATGACATATCAATTTATGCTTATTTGACCTTGTGACTCATTCAGAACTGGTAACATAAGCTGATGAAATACGTTGCTGCAGTCTTTTTATATGCAATGGAAAAATTGGTTTGGTTTACACATACAGTACGGCTAAAGTGACTCTTTGAGTTTTCTATTAGATGTACTGTAGACCATGCCACTTACAGTAGGGTGTAAGATTGTTTATGAAGTGGATTTTTTTTACTTGGCACTGTCAGAGGGCTAAACTAAACTTAATACTGCTCCTCAGTCTAGCCAATATTATGAAAAAAGCACTGTATTCCAAGGTAAGGATCCCAGGTACCTGAAACACACCGCTGTGCACTCAGTGCCCACATAAATGTCCAAGTAGCAGTTAAATGTGTACTGTTATTAGATTATATTAGAATACTACTCTGCACAGTTGTACTATTTGCATCGCAATATGCAAGCATAATTCACCTTTTGTTTATGCACCTCCATCTTTCAAAGATGAATATTTTCCATAAAAGAATAAGAAAAAATTGTGGTGCTAGGAAAAAGCATACAAGTGCTTTAAATTACGACACGCTTTCTTCATTAGAGCAGGCAGACTAAGCTGTAGGGAAACACATCTGTTCCTCGTGTCTGACCTGAATCTGCCTTAAAGCTCCAACTGTAACAAACAACACAACCTTTATTACTAATACAGCTCCATGAGGAATAATTGTAACCCTATGCAACATACATTTGTACTTGACAGTAATTTGGTTTGCCATGAGAGTTAGACAGTCTACTAATTTGTTCTTCTAATGCAAAGCTTCCAGAAGTATTTTTAATATTTAGAAGAGGGATGGGTTCAAGGAAATGACTCTGTGTTATTTTAATTAGACAACATCTGAATTTATGCAGTTGTTACTAACCTTAGTGCTGAACTAACACTGCAGGTCAAAGCCCTTGAAACACCCTACATTTTTTATTTTTTGGTTAAAGAAGCAGTGGACTCATTTAAATAAGGAAGGAATCAGTGGATGTAGATGTGTTTGACACATTGAAAATCTAATTGGCAAAAGAAGCCTAGATTACTATCACTATATTTGTCCTTAACTTGCAGGTTTAACTGGAACATACTGTATACGCCCACTTTTAATAAGGGTATTCATTTACAGTCACAATAAGAAGTTTTTTCTTAATTGTCAGTTTGCACCATTTCATTGTGTGTGGTATTACTAGTGATAAAGCTGTAATAAAATATACTGTAATAACATCCAGGTGGACTGACTATAAGCAAAATGTTGTGTACGCTCATAACTAAAAGAAAAATTCTCTTTTTTTTCTCTTATACTGCCACTTCTTTTATTGTAAAGTCTACCACCTTGTCCTCTTGGTGTGCTGATCTTGCCTCAGTCTCTCGTAGTGATAGAAAGAGATGAGTAGTGGCCCAGATGGGAGATCAAGCTAAGTGTCTGATGTTGCAAAGACACAAAGAACAGTGCGAACCGGGGTGATATGCAGGACTGAGGTAGTGTAGATATAGTGATTGAGTGATGGCCATCCCTGTGCTTACCTGCTCATATGGTCCTAAAAGTATTCAACTGTATTCATGCTTTATTTTCTTTCCTGAAGTCCACTTAGAAATTTTATGTTTTTTTGCATATAAAACCTCTTATGCTTGTAATAAGTGTTTTATGACTGCTGTGATGTAAATAACCTCTATTGTGACTAAATTATCACCTCAAAAGTAATGTCAGGCACACTGTTAGGAAACTGTCTAGGAAACACTTGGAAATAAATAATGGCATCTGCAAGTTTAAAGCTTTTAAAATGATATTTATTGACTTGATGACCATTATTTGGACAAAAGTATGTGGACATCTCATCACCTGTGTCCCTGTGGACAAAATGAGGTCCATGAAGACAAGTTCTTCCAGGGATAGAAATCTAATAGCTGTCTATTTTTTTTATTATTGTATATTATTATGGTATTATTTCAATTATCAGTATAACAAAGCTGCCAGGACTATGTTTAACCACCATAACAAAGATTATTATTTAATTTCCAACCTGTAAAGCTGTATGATTAAATCTCCCAATAAGATTAAAATCCTTACTAAAAAAAATAAATAATCAACAACAGCATTTCACCTAAATCAAACCACTGAGAGGGAAAAAAATGTAAGTAAACAATTTCCTCAAAACATTCATGTGCTTGGTTG
The DNA here is from genome assembly GCA_030014305.1 of Clarias laeviceps. Taxonomy (NCBI): domain Eukaryota; kingdom Metazoa; phylum Chordata; class Actinopteri; order Siluriformes; family Clariidae; genus Clarias; species Clarias laeviceps. The sequence goes on from JAQMYJ010000004.1 coordinate 13,074,251, forward strand.
TTCTGCCAACCTGCAGTGCTATCATCAGTCTAATTATGTACACTGATTTCACTGCTGATTCCTGCTGCATCTGCGCTAGATTATCCCAAACATGTCTGCCCCATCTGCACTCTATGGACAACTGCATTATGTAGTTAGTCCCTATTACTCTCTCCAGGAAAGCTGCTCACCAGGCTCTAAGGCAGCCTCTAATTAAGAGGACAGCTCTGTAGAAGACGTTATAGTGATACGCTATAATGATATTTTACTCTACATTTGGACTAAGTCTACCCATAAGTGTGACTATTTGGACTTTTTTAAAGCTAATATTACAAAATAAGAGATAAATAAATAAAAAATATTATTATACGAAATACAGCAGCGTGAACAGTAAAATTGCAATCACTAATGCTAGCACAAGACACATGCTAGCACAACATTCGGCAAAAATCTTAGTCGATTTTAGTCTATTTTTCCAGTGTGTAAATATGCTACTGTGGGAAGGGCATAAGCACTATTGTGACCCAGAGGTGTCCCATTTATGAGCATTTAGTCCATCTTAACATTTATCTAGTCACTTACTTTTTAAATTATAGTTGATTCGCCTCTTTTGCAGTTTTTCTTTTTTTTTTTGTCTTTGCTTTAAATGTTAAACATCTTGCCCTTCACCAAGCTACAATTTTTTTTTTATTCTGTGCTACTGTATGTACAATAATTTTCTCTAGCTGGGAGCTTAAGAATTGCTGTCAATAACTCTTTATCAGATTTCATTTAACTATCCAGAGCTTCTCTCACCTCCCGTTCATTTTCACATGAACGGGAACATTGCAAAGTGCGACATTGCACTGGAGGTGGCATCAGGTTAAATCTGGAAGTGTGCTTTTTCACAATGCTGGCTCCTCCACACATACATGGAAATGTATCCTTTACCAAACTAAGTGTTCTTTTTTTCTTTCTTTTTAAAAAATCATCTAAGTGCAAGAAAAAAATTGCCTTGCTTTTTAAGCTCAATCAACATCTTGGATGGATAAGCTACAATACCTAGGGTTGGGTATCTTTGGGATTTTGTAACGATACCAGTGCCAAATCAATACCAATACCGGTGCCTGATACTTGGGGTGGGTGGGTGGGGGGGGGGAAGAGCCACAAAAAATAGTTGATAATGATAAAGAACATCTTTTCATTAAACATTTTTATTAAAAAATAAACCATGTATTAAAGGTACATAAATATACTGTAAGTAAATGCAAAACACAACAAATTTGCATACTACTGTACCTAACTTAACTATATGGAGCCCCCCAGGAGTTATGTGGTACAATAATAAAAAAATAATCAAACCTCACACTCACCCACTATGGGCAATTTGAGAAAACCAATTAACCTAATCTACATGTCTTTGGACTGTGGGAGGAAACCGGAGTACCCGGAGGAAACCCACCAAGCACGGGGCGAACATTCAGACCCCATGCACACAGAGACGGGAATCTAACTTGGGACCCTAGAGGTGCAAGGCGACAGTGCTAACCACTACACCACCGTGGCGCCTAATCAAACCTTTAACAGAAATATAAAGATATTTGCCTTATCTGGCAAAACACGACACCTCTCTTGACTTTACAAGGCGTTTTAAAAAAGTTATTTAAAAAAGATATCCATCTTCAACCAATACTCCATTAACAATATGAAATAATACGGAAATATGCAATGACTCAATGACCAATGTCGCTGTGATTTTATCAACAGCATTCCTAATGATTCAGTCTTAGCATCTTCTTGAGGCAGCTTTGGAAGGCGTACAGACAGAGATCAAGTGGCAACTTTAGGTTTTCAAATGCTAGATTGTTTTCAGAACAGAGGTTTTCTCTGGTTCCTATGTAATCAGAAAAGCTGCAACTTCTTTGTGTTCTTTTTAAAGGGAAAAGTGACTAATTTTAGATCATTGTGGATTGTTCTTGTTTGTTAGTGTTGACATAATTGTGACATAAGAAGAATAAAATACATTGGGACATTATTAGCAAATAGTAAACTACAGGACGTTTGGTAATAACATCACATCAGCTTGATTGGCCAGTTGATGATTTTCCAGTAATGGCACATTTCATCTTGTTTTAATTCTTTACCTTTCAGCACACAGCCCTATAGTGTAAATACTGTAGTTTTAACCTGGCAACACAGTTGGCATACATATAAATATGTCAGATGTCAATGAATTAGCAAGGCGGAGAAATTGGAAAGCAGAGACTTTATGAACTAGAGAGGCAGGTGGTAAGGATACTGTACAATATATGTAGAATTGCTACATAATTTATGTTAAAAATTATGTTTGAAAATTAGTTCATGGAACTAAAGTGCTGATGCACAAAAATGCTTATTTGTTCCAGTTTGATGCTCCTGCTTCATATAATAATGATGATTTCTTATATCATAGAACAGGTGAATGTGCTGTAAGGAGGTGACAAACCAGTTGTCAGTAGGCTGGTGACATTGTACACTTAAGAGGAGGACTGTCACAGTTATTACATAATTACTTAATGCCTGAGGTACACGACAAGATTCATACAAAACTTAAAATGTGACTACAGATACAATGACAGATTTCAATGACAGGATTTTTTAGCCATTAAACCCTTCTCATCCAATGATCATAAATCTTAGAATCAGGGATTTTGTATCCTTTTTTTTATAAAATTTAAATGCAAATACCGTATAATGACAGTTTAGATCAGCAGTCTTTGGTTATCAGTCCATGCAAAATTCCAGGATTGTGGAGTTTTTGTTTGTTTGTTTTAAATAAGACAGCATGTGTTCCCTGACACAAAAGAATCTTATGTTATAAATATAGAACAAGTTTAATATCTTACAGAGTGCACTGGGTCACAGGCTGTGAGACATAATGCCGGTTGAAACGGACACTTATGAGTTGCATATGAGTTCAGGTATCTAATAGGGATTCAGAAACAGCCGTTGGCCTTTTTGTATATTTTTATATGTTTTTAAAGGGAAAGTTTAAATCAGTATAATGTAATAAATGTTATAACCAATATTGCATACAATAAAATAATTTCTTCTGACCCCTATTCAAATCACAGTTTGGGTTATTGCTGTTATCACTTGTTAAGGTTTTCCCGATGTTGTGTGCATTTTTCCACTATTTCTTTCATCTCTCTTTAAACAATGTCCTATGCCTATCAAACAACTTCTTATTGTGGTTCCTCATTCCTTACATCTTAATACTTCATATGTCCTGTCTCCTGGACATGCCAATGTTTCTCCTATCATGTGTCTATATCTGGGTCTCTGTATTACGTACATGACTTTTGTTCTTTTTTATGTACGGGACATTCGTGACACAGGTCGACTGACCAAAAGCTTAAATATGTTTTCTTTGCCACAATAAACAGAAAACATTCGACACCCATTGTTTGTTGGTAAGTGTATCGACGCATGACGGACACATCAAGCATTTATTCTTCCTTTAATTCATTTCAAACCTTACCCCATTAGAATACATCATATATTAAAATTATGTTTGAAAATTAGTTCATGAACTAAAGTGCTGATGCACAAAAATGCTTATTTGTTCCAGTTTGATGCTCCTGCTTCAAATAATAATTTGAGGTTCCTGCAGTGTAATAGTGATTCAAATCAGAAACTCTCCTAAATAACTACACTGTTCTAGGACACGTTCCTAAGAGATTCTGAAAAGGTTCTTATAACTCATGTTACTAGACCACTTTAGAGAAAATGCTCTGCTTGCTAGTATTTTGCAGAAAGAGGATTAAATTCCCATAAGATACAGCTATAATCCATGGCTTGCAGTTGGTCTATCCGCAATACATAGGGAAATGATTAAATATAATTTTAAAGCATTAGACCACATGTCTCAATTCTGCACCTGCTGGCAAAATTATTTTCCTTGAAAAATGCTTAAGCTGTGTATAGCACTCAAGATCTCAGGCTTCACAGTTTGCTTTGATCTGACAGAGAATTGAAGCGATTGGAATGAGTTGAGGAACAGATGTGCATGTACCCAGTGTGCCTTCATTTCCTGAAATGTCTGGATTTACAAACATGCATGGATGCATACAGTATGTATGCATACGTGCCCCTTCCCCCCCACACATTCTCACTCACCATATGCGCTTTGACCTTTTTATATCACACCATAACAGAAACGTACAGTACATATAGATAATAGATACAATCAGCTTTTGCTCAAACAGCCTGTTTTTAAGCTTTGGGGGTTTATGGGGAAAAAAAATCTGTCTACCTCAGAATTCAGTTCTGTCTAATTTATTCAGTTATTCTTATGCTAAGAGATAATCTTCTATGACATTAGTGCAGATTACATAAGGTTAAAAATGTCACATTTGCTATACATCTAACATGCGGCTTGACGGATGGCTTGGACAAAAATTCTGAGGTGGTGTCTTGTCTGCTGTGAGCACGCAGTTCATACGAAAGTGCTGAAGGTTAAACACAATGAAACATGAAACAGAAATCTGATGTAAGACTGAAATGCACATCTGATGTTTTGGAGGTAAAACATGTTGAGTTCTGCTACACCTTACCATCTGTGTGCTTATTTTGAAGACAGTTTGCTTTATTGTGTACAGAGAGTATTAGCTGAAGCGGTGCTTCTAGAGTTAATCTCTGTGATGGCAGGGTTTGGCTGGGGGGCTCAAACAACCATGACGATGAGTGCGTTATCCTGTCTTCATATGGAAGTGCTTGAAGCAATGAGGAAACAATGCACCGGCTTCTTACATAAGCTGCTTTCAACACTGCCCACAGCTTCATCTCTCACTGCTGTGTAATGAAAGCATATGAGTGTTCAAATAAAACCCTGGCCTTTACTAAGCAATCCCATTTTTAATGTTAGCACCAATACTGCATGCCAAATTTTCCTCTTTTTTGCTGTTGTTTTGTCTGTTTGTTTAGAATCAGAATCAGGTTTTATTCGCCAAGTATGTTGAGACACACAAGGAATTTGGTTCCGGCTGTTTGTAGCTCTCAGAGTACAGACAAACATAAAACACTGTACAAAAAAAAACTTTGTACACAGTAATTACACAATATTTTGCTTGTGATTAAATAAGATTAAATAAGGCGGGAGGATCCTGAATATGTGCAGTATAGTGTACATAAAGGTCTTGTAAAGTAGGGCAAGTAGCCCTGTGTGCATCGTATGTACTATTGTATACTAGGTAGTGCAAAAAAAAAAAAAAAAAAAGTATAGTAGAAGTGGCATGGTGGTGCTTTTACACTATATACAGTACAATACTGGATGTTCGATTTGTGCAAATAACAATTATTTAAAGACGGTTGTAAGACGGTTGTGCAAATAATGATTTAAAGACAGTTCAACTGTTTATGAGGGTGATTGCTTGCGGAAAGAAACTGTTCCTGTGTCTGGCAGTTTTGGTGTGCAGAGTTTTGTAGTGCCTGCAAGAAGGGAGGAGGTGAAAGAAGTAGGCAATGGATTTCCTAAGTAAGTTTAAGTTTAGGATGTAGTTGATAAATTAACTATGAAACAATGGACTAAATTAAAGACTTTAATTTATAATGACATGTGTACGTGCTTGACATACTGTAAATGGGCTGCAGCAGCAAATGAAAATAATTTGCTATTAATATTTGTATAGTGGCATTTCATGCTTCTCCTTTTCATCAGTGCCATTGACTCAACAGATGTATACACACATTGACTTCACTAATCAGACAAGAGAGGGTTAATTTAGAAAATTTAGAATAATTTAGAATAATGCTTCCTGTCTAAACCATTTTCTATTTATATTTAGGTTTATATTATAGTCATACATTACCAGTCAAAGGTTAGAAGGACACACCCTCTAATTCCATGGTCTTTCCTGATTTTTATTTCTTTCTAAATTGTAAAACAATACTGAATGCTTCCAAAATATGCAATAATATCTTTTCAACAATTGATATTAAGATGTATCTGCTACTTATGCTCTGTAATGCCTTTATAACGGCTCTAAGCTGAGGTGCTGTCTATTGGTTATTTTTGAGGCTGGTGTCTCTAAATAAACATCTCCTCTGCAGCAGAGGCAAGTTTTGGTCTTGCGCTCCTGGGATGGTCTTCATGAGAGCCAGTTTCATCATGGTGATTGATGGGTTTTGCAAAGCACTTGATAATACTGTTCTTGCAAAAAGAAAATTCAGATCAGCTGACCTTCGTGTCTAAAAATAACAACTGATTGTTGTTGTTGTAAATAAGTACCTAATTCCATGTGTGTTATTTCATAGTTTTTAAATCTCCAGTATTGTTCTAAATACAGTGGAACCTTGGATTACGAGCACAATTCATTCCTGAAGTGGGTTTGTATTCCAAAACACTGGTAAACCAAATCGAATTTTCCCATAAGAAATAATGGAAACTCAAGCTATTTGTTCCACAGCCCCAAAAATAAATACATAAAAATAATTAATATAAAATATAAAGTAAAAATAAAACAAATTAACCTGTGCTCTATCTTTAAAAAAAAAAGTTAAAATAAATCCCGACAGATAAGTGTTTCCGTTTGTGCGCGCAGGCGCTGTGTGTGTGTGTGTGTGTGTGTGTGTATTGGAATCTAACGTAAGCTCCCCTCTCTCCCTTCTCGTCTTACACAGTCACCCTTCTTCCACTCTTTTCACACACGTGCACACACAATGGAAACACTGTTTTATCCGACGAATAAACAAGAAATCTCTCCAATGACACTTGATTGAGCGACACACTAAGGGAATCTGTTGTACAGTAAAAATAAAACAAATTAACCTGCACTTTACCTTTGAAAAGAATCGCGACAGAACAGTGTTTCTGTGTAGAGCAG
>JAQMYJ010000004.1:13093678-13115202 GCA_030014305.1 Clarias laeviceps
ACAACCCATGTTAGATGTTTTGGAGATAAAGTCAGAGAGGCCAGATTGAGGTGGTTTGGACATGTTCAGAGGAGAGAGTGTAATTATATCGGTAGAAGGATGCTGAGGTTGGAACTGCCAGGCAGGAGGTCTAAAGGAAGACCAATGGATTTATGGATGCAGTGAGAGAGGACATGTAGTTAGTTGGTGTGAGAGAAGAGGATGCAGAGGATAGGGTTAGACAGAGGCAGATGATTCGCTGTGGCGACCCCTGAAAGGGAACAGCCGAAAGACGAAGAAGAAGCCTGTGTAGGTCAAAGCATTGGTGCGTGCTGTGTGCACTCAGAGATTTTGGGGGAGATAGTCGGCACTGAGGTCATCATGTTCACCTATGTTTTCAGGTAGAATTGGCTTCCATATCTGATTTGATCCGCATGTGTATGCTGTATTGTTCTCAAGTATTGTTTGCTGTATTGTTTTTCAGCAGACTCATGCATGGTTCCTGATCGCAGACCGATTGTGATCTCACTATTCAAAATGAACCAGACTTTGGGATCAAGTGTCTTTAGAAACGACCCTGAGGGCCTAATGTAAAAAAAACACCATAAGACATATCCCATAAGACAGAAAAATGTAATTGTAGCTAAACATCATTCAACCAAGTGATGACCAAATGCACATTCAAATGTTAGACATACAATTTCACACTGGGATTACTGTAGTGATTATAACCTTTTTGCGACAGGTGTAGTTGAACTGAGAAGAAAAGGCTACAGAGGTGTAAGGAGGAGCAAGGAGCCTTGGCTTGATTTACAGCTTTATTACTTATCTTCTTTATTTGACTCCCATACCTACATGTAGAAGCATAGCATTAAAACCACTAAGTGAAGGGAATACCACTGATTATCTTGGTACAATGAGGCCATCCATGAGGGGACATAAACTTATCAGCTATAAGATTAAGCCCCTTGCTTAGTATTGTGTAGACTCCACAAGCCCTCCTCTAAGTAGAACATGCTTTAAATCCTGATTTGGGGCCTTCATGGATCAGACTTGTTTGTCCAGCACATAATATTAAGCTCTGGGGAATTTGGATGACAATTCAACATATTAAACTCTTTGCCGTGTTCCTCAAACCATTCCAATGTACTTAGTCTTCAGAAATGTTTTGGTAGGTGACACGGGTCAAAGTAACATCCACATGAATGCCAGGACCCAAGGTTTCACAGCAGAACATTGCTCAGACCATCATAGTGCCTCTGCTTGGCTTCTTCCCTTAGTGCGTCCTGCTGCCATCTCTTTGACAGGTAACAGATGCAAATACACCCAGCCATCCACATGATGTAAACGACCAGGTCACCTTCTTCTATTTCTCAATAGTCCAGTTCTGATGCTCATGTCCCCATTGTAGATATTTTTGGTGGTGGGCAGGGGTCAGCATAGAAACTCTGGCTGATCTGCAAATATGCAAATCTGCTGTGCACTGTGTGTTCTGTCACCTTTCTGTTGAAACCACCGTTAAGTTTTTTGTCTTCCATGGGATGGGAAAAGACAAGCTAGCCTTCTCTCCCCAAACATTTCAGATCCTGTCACTGGTTCACTGGTTGTCCATCTTTGAACCACTTTTAATACTTACTAACTAAAATATACCAGGATGAATTCCAAATTTTTCTTTTACTGCAAAAAGAAAAAGGCAACAAAAAATTATATCATCCATTTATCTACCCAGGAAAAGGGAGACAAGATGTTATCTAAGTGAACACATTGTGAACTGGTTGGTTGTAAGCTCACACAGCCAGTCTCCCCATTATATACGTCATGGACAGCTTTTGTGCTTTTATGAGGCCATTTCCGCTTCTCTTTTAGCCAGAGGCTCTTTAAAAGACGTGCATTCTCTTTAACAGGCCAGCTGCTGCTCCATGGTGTGAGAACACACCACACAGACAGATGTTATAGCATCTTCATACCTTTCATATCGTTTCAGTCAGAGAGATTATTATTATTTAACACTACTTTGACATAATATTTATATAGCTTTTAAGTGTGATAAAGTTTAACAGCATTCGTTCTCCAAAAATAATTTGCTGAGGCTTAGGAAACTACAGTCAGAATAAATTATGAACACATTATCAGATTTTTCTAAATCTCAGCTAATTAGCAGACCAAGAGAGGAGTGTATCTAGTTCTGTCTGCTGACATGTAGAAACTCAGGGAAAATGTCTAAATATGAAGAAGGTGAAAAAGTTCAAAGAAGACAAAGAAATTAAGGATTGAATAGAAAGAAGGAAAAAAGAAGAATATTAAGAATGAAGTAAAAAAAAAAAAAGACAATTATTTTGTTTAATTTGATTTTAAACTAAAATAATATCTTTTTCCAAAGGAAAGAAATAAACGGAAAAAAGTAAGAAAAGTAAAGACATATAACAGAAGAGACATATATAAACAAATATAACTCTATCTCTTTTTAAGAGAAAGAAAGAAAATAATGTAAACATAAGGAACATACTGTAAAGATATAATAGATTTTTTTTAAACATACAGTATAATAAGGTTAACACAAGGAATGAAGATATAGCAGATTTTTGAAAGAAAGAAAAAATTGTTAAAATGTAAGAAAGTAAATAGCTTAGACAAAAATATTACCTTTTCAAAGAAAAGAAAGAAAGAAAGTAAGGAGCTTAAACGAATATAAAAAAAATCTTTAGGGAAAGAGAGAAAAGAATTTAAACTTAATAAATATAATGTATTATATATTTTTTGAAAGAAAGAAAGAAATTGTTAAAATGTAAGAAAGTAAATAGCTTTAGCAAATAAAAAAGCTTTTCAAAGAAAAAAAGAAAGAAAGCACATTATGGACGGGAAGATAAAAAAGAAAAGATGGAAGAAATTATGTACAATGTGTAAAAAAATTAAAGATATCATAGCTTTTCAAATAAAATAAAGAATGTGAACCTGCAGTATAAAAATGTAAACATAACTAACATGAAAATAGATTAAAAAAGAAAGAGGGCAGCAGCCAGTATAGTCAGTCACAATGTCCTGACACATTTGTGTAACATAATGTATTCATGTTAATCAAAGGTCACGTCACATACAGAGCTAGCCTATGGTGTAGCATGATGATTTCTACATGCTTCCAGCTCTATGTTCTGTAGCACTGTCCTGCAGAATGAACAATAACACTCAGTGGGATAAAAAGCACACGGTGTGATTAAAGTCACTCACACACACACACACACACACACACACACACACAATTTCCCTGCGTGAACAGTGCTGAGAGTCCACCCACGTATCCTCCTCAAATCACTATCTACAACAGTCAGACTTTTTACCAAAGCGACCAACCAGGGAAAGCATGTCATTTATCACACACACACACACACACACCACTGTAGCACAGTGTGTATAATGTTCACTCCCCACATAGATCTGAATAGCACACACATTATCACATGTCCTTTCTCACACATCTATCATGAATTATTTTATAATTCTATGGATTTTATTTAAATGTTCCTGAGGATTAATTTAGTCCTGAATGAGACATTCTGGTCGGCAGTACTTTGTTTCCTGGAGTGGAAAAGGGTAGAAGTCAGGCAACCCTCCGAGGGATTGAACTCCCACATCCTGGCACATTTCCATCCATGTGCTGTGTTATCCAATACAAAAGTACTGTTTTAATTACTTAAAGTGTGCAAATACTCTACACAGCACACGTCACGACGGTGCAGATTTTACATGTAACAGCAGAAGGCACCAGCTGTCAGTTCCTCATGCCCACACTTTGACTGACAGGGTGTTTATTTTATTGCTATAGTTCAGCTCTTTCTGCATAAAATTACACAGATTAGATACAGAGGAGTGTCAGTTGAGAAAGTTCATGTTTCCTAAGGAGGCTGTTTACTTGTCATATGAGCTGTTTTGTAATTAATTCAATAATTATTCCAGACTAGTAGGAAATTGGATACATTTGCCACTATTTATACAGACTCACTAGTGTCTAGTGTGAACAGAGTCGCAAAACACAAGTCACAATAAAATGGGAGCAGAAATTGCACTTTCAATGATTTCATTATGTTTCGTACATTGGAGGACACGAAACCATTCTCATATAGTCTGTATATCCAGCAAAATTTTGTCTCAGAATGTATTTAACTGACGAGGAAAGGAGTAAAACTCAGCGTCGTAAAGTACTGAACCTTAAAAAATATATACTACTACAAGCAGACATGTACGTGGGCTTCAACCTGAAATAAAGATATCACTGATTACATTGAAGCTGATCGGCTTATTTTTATTTTAACTCAATGACGCGTACTTATGCTAGTTGGAAATAACTTTCCAAAAACAATTTAAAAATTGACATATTGTTATAATCACATATTGTGTCCTTACCAGAAAAAGTCAGTCCAATTGTATTCAGATTACTACCAATTAGTTTTTACTGTAAAGTTTTGCTAATGACATAATGTCCACTAAACCCATCGTCAGCTAAGGTAGGTTTATTCAATGCCTTGGATTAACATGAGTTCACAATAACAAGTAACAAAGTGACAGGCGATTGCAATTGGGAATGTTGTTAGGCAACCGCACAGCAATCAACACATCATGTCTGTGTAGAAAACCCCTAAAACTGGCTTGAATGCTTCGTCAGATCAATACTATGATGTGTTCCTGAAATTAGTTCCATTACTGTTTGGTGCCCCAAAACAGCAAATAAAAAACATGGTTTTGTCTTCCATATAACCCAAGCAGTAGAGATCCGCACTGGCAACACAGCTCAGGTCAATTAATATATATACAGTATGGAAGCCTTGCCAGTGTGTGTTAACAGGAAGGCTTCAGACATCATTTGCATGTGGATTTTCAAATATGTTGACATTAATTATATAACGTGTACAGTAGATTTTAACACTACCAAAAAATGGGAATGATCACAAAAATGTAGAACTCTTGAAGTGAGCATATTATTATTTTTTGGTCATAAAAACAACTGAAAACAACCAAAAAAAGGATGTGATCATGTGTATTTGCTATTTCTAATAAAATTCAATTTATCATGTTGTCTATGTTGGGCTAAATAAAATGATATGTCACTCTATATTGCACAATCAAGATCCCTATATATGTTTATTAAAAAAACAGCAAAATAATAATAAAATGCTGAGCTTTAAGAGCTACCCTGTTATAGATGACCCTTTGTTCTATGTATATTGAGAATCTACAGAGAAAAATAAAGGTTGCAAGAAAGTAAAAGAGATTTTTTTTTATAAGGTTTGTATCTCAAACTTGAATACAGTATAAGTATAGAGGCGTAGGCACTTCTGGACAGTGCACATCTACAAGAGAGCACAATAGTGGTCAAAATCTAGAAACACAATTTTTTCTTTATAAAATTTTTTGGGGGTAAAGAGCATTTGGGACTAGGTCTTTGCTTGTGTTTGAGAGATTATGTGCAAATAATTCATTGATTTCAATTTCAGAATGTCTATAGGATTATATAAACAGATATAATATAATATTATATTATTATATATAATAACAGATATTCAAAATTTGACCTTGGGTAGGGTTTTTGTAGGCCGTGATATGTACATTACTTAGAGTACAGTTTTAAGTACAGTATATAGTACCTGCCAAAAGTTTAGATTTATATTCTACATTATGGAACAAAACTGGATTTTTTTTTTCAAAACTGAAATAACACATATGCCATAAGTAATTAATAAACAAACCAACAGCAGTCAGTTGTTATTTAAAGACATGGAGGTCAGCCTTTCTTCTTGCAAGAACAGTATTGTAAAGTGCATTTGCAAAACACATCAAGCACCATGATAAAACTGGCCATCACAGGAAAGCAAGACCAAAACTTACCTCTGCTGTAGAGAATTTCATTTAGAGTTACCAGCCTCAAATATCACCAATTAACAAACAGCACCTCAGATTAGAGCCGTTATGAAGGCTTTACAGAGAATAGGATGTCAAGAGCAGAACATCTCAATATCGAAGATTAAAAAAGAAGACCACATAATTAGGAGTGTCTAAACTTTTGGTTTACTGTATATATTGTATATACTGTATGTATAAGTATATAATGTATATAAAAGTACTTTTGGTATTGTGTACAGTATAATGTTCTTTTTTTTCTTAAATCAGCATTTCTAAAACATTCCATTATCTGTCCAATTCCAGCACAGAAAAGTATATACTGTAATTTATTTTTATTTTTTTTAAACTCCTGTGATCATCACTTTCCTTTTTCAATATGAACAGATGGATGGCATAAACAGTGCTAGTAGTATCTCAAAGGTAATTTAAAAAAAAAAAGGTTTGAGTAAGGAGTTCAATTCTGGGTTTACTGGTACAGGGATACAGTGCGCATCAGGTTGCTCCGTTCCTTAAAATTTCCAAGATGACAGTACATAAGAACCAGGTCAAGCAGCAGTCACTGGGAACAACAAAGCTACAGACTGGCAGAAGGGGAAACCCTCTCTGCCCTCTCTGCTGACAGAGATAAACATAAAGTCATTCAAACGTCATTCAACAACCATAGAATGGCATCAAGTGACCTTCAAACACAGTGGAAAAGTGAAGCAGGTGTGTCATGCATATGGTGAGGACAGTTTGAAACAGGCTCCTAGTCAAGCAAAGCCAGAAAAAGCCTTGGCCAACACCTGCTTGTCTTATGGTTACAGTCAATGGAAACTTGGAGAGGTCCACAAGCCACAATGTCTCAAACCAACTGTGAAAGGTTGAGGAGGATCACTGAGGATCTCGGGATGCTTCAGCAAGGCTGGAATCTCACAGATTTGTCTTTGCAAAGGACACATGCAAAGGTCTCAGCCACATACAAGGTAATCATGGAAGAACATTTGCTTCCTTCTGCCCTGTGTTCCCCAACTATTACAGTACGAACAGAACATTGCTCCAGGTTGGTGGCCAACCCAATCTCCAGATCTTAACCCCCACTGGAAGTCTCTGGAATGTGATCAACAGGAAGATGGGTTGTCACAAGTCATCAAACAAAGCTGACCTCCTTGAATTTTTGCACCAGAACTTGTGGAAAGTTACCCAACAGCAATGTGACTGTTGGAGAGCATGTCAAGACATGAAAGCCGTCAATGCAAAATTTGGTTATTCCTCCAAAAACTGATTTCTGAATGCTCCTTAGTTAAAACATTTGTACTGTATTGTTTAAAAATGAATAAGAACTTGTTTCTTTGCATTATTCAAGATCTGCAAACACACTACATCTTTTGTTATTTTGATGCGTTGTCATTTTGGTTAAATAAATGCTCTAAATAACAATCTTTTTCTTTGGAATTTGGGAGAACTTTTTGTTAGTATGTTAAAGAGTATAACAAAATGGTTCAATTTAGCAAAAGACTACCTATAAAAAAGAACATTTATATGTGTGTGTGGAGTGTTAGCATACCTACTTTATAAAATGCAGTCGCAGTATTTTCACAGTATTTTCAGTTTTTAATTCATCCAAAAACAGAAAAAAAGATAGCACACATTATATCAAATTGCCCCTCTGATCAGATGCTGCATGTTTTGATAACTCCAGCAGCAAAGAGTGATGCAGTAATCTCATCTCTCGTATTGTGGTTGTCCTAGATTGATTTCTGCAGCTAGAGACTAAAGCAGGAGTTTTCCTGTATGCGTTCTGTATGACGGAGACATTAACATGGATTCGCAGAGCAGACACCTCCTGCTTCATCTCATGAAAATCTATAATACAGCTATTGCTCTATTAAAACGTGTTGTTGAGGTAGCAGGTGCAGCATTACCACTTTGCAGCTCAAGGTCTGATTATGGACTCTAACAGTCTGTGTGGACATTTGCATGCTCTCCCCAGGTCTTCATGAGTTTCCTCAGAGTTCTCTGGTTTCCTCACCGCTCCCAAAAACCTTCCATTACATGGATTGGCTTTGTGTGTAGAACTGCCATTCCCATCCAAACCCCGTTCTCAGTGATAACTCCATCTCAGACGCCGCTATGACCCTGAGGATAAAGCAGTTATGAATGAATAACGACCTAATGTGATGTACAAGGCTGAGATTGAGAGGCATAGATATACAGTAGATATAGATTCTGAATGCACTATATAACATTTGTTATTGGAATACTGGCCTTTGCAGGAATGATATCACAGAAGGCTGCAATATGCAAATAAGCCCTATGACTAATCATTAAATGTGAGCTGTGAGCATCCTGACTAGTCTCATTCCAAATAAGAGTTCCTGTGGGGGTTTGGATGAATCACGGCATTCATATCATCCAACAAACGGAAATTATTTTTCTTCAAACTAACTCAGGCCAGTCTTTAATCATTATTGATATATAAATTTGATTTTAATAGGCTGCGATTATTCACTTCTTAAGTTTGCATAAATACAGTTATACGTGGAAAGGAAAGCTGTGGCAGTGGATATGGAGCGTCTCTAAAATTTAAAGGAATGTACTGTATGTAAGTATAGAAAGATACACTTGTGCTGATAAAGATCTAAAAATATTAGCACCCCTTTATCCTATTTTTGCAAAAGATTTCATTTAAAATTTCCTAAAAATACAAAATCCAGTTTCTGATTATTTATTGAGGAATAGTTGTCACAAGTAGGTGGAAATCCATGTGTAGTAATTGTAGTGTAGTACTATTACTGTATACAGTATGGGCCTCAAACTCACACACTATACACCAATTATAGACACCGGCTACAGGTCACAGGTCTCCTATTTTGCATATCTTTGGCCTGTGGGAGGAAACTGGAATACCTGAAGGAAACCCACCAAACATGAGGAAAGCTTGCAAACCCTCGGCCCTGCAAGGCCACAGTGCTAGCCACTATGATATTTTTATCGATTATATAGAGTTCATATTGCCCATGAACTTATTACTACAAATTTAGTCAATCAAACCAAATCTGACATTTTAGAGCAGTTAATCATGTTAGTAGAAACAACTACATTTTTTATTATCATCTCACTCAGCGTCTATACTGCTTTATCTCTATGTAAACCTCTATCACAGATGAGAAGGGGTACAGGGTGCGGGGCACACACTCACATGCTCATTCACACTACAGGTAATTTGAATGTAAATTTGCATAATCTGGGACTATAGGACTACTTAGGACCGGCAGTGCATCCAGTGGCTGTGGTTTGGGCACTGGCTGGGAATTGAACCCGGGGCTTTCGCATGTCAAGCAAAACACCTACCACTGAGCCACCACTGCCTTATGGGAGGTAACCTGCCAAGCATGGGGATAGCATACAAACTCTAATACACACAGACCACAAGGCAGGACACTGGGGGTGCAAAGTGACAGTGCTAACCACTAAGCCACTGTGCCTTATTATTATTATTATTATTATTATTATTACTTAAATCTCTTTACATCTTGCAGTTAGATGTTGTGCATTACTGAAACACACAAACCCTAAAAGGGAGATAGGTCTTGAGCACAGTTCAGGAAGCTCGCTTCACACAGAACATTGTCTGCACTACAGATAGTAAACATGTTCTTCAGGGCACAGTAGAAGCAGAAAGTGGACAGACTATTCTGCCACAAGACACTGCAATGCTTAGAGGTGTGAAGCCATCTAGTGGAGCTAATCGCCATTAACACCACAGGCTAATCAGGGCTTAAATTACCCGATCATGGGCAGTGAATAGGAACTATTGTTTCTTTCACCAGGTTATGTGAAACATCACAATCATGACAGCTGTGCCCTGTCTCTGTTACAAGAACTTGCTTCTTATATGGTGTAAAAATGTCAGTGGACCCACTTTAAGTCCAATATTTCCACCTCAAAGTTCCAGGGTCAATACCGAACTCAGATTACTGTCAGTGTGCAGTTTCACATGTTATCTCTATATCTCCTAGTATACAACCACCCAAAAACATGCCAGTGGGTGGATTGACTATGTTAAATTACCTCTAGGTGATTATGAGTGTGTAATTGGAGCAAGGACAAGAGGACCAAAATACAGGTACAAGAGTGTGAGCAAAAAAGTGAAGATAATGGCATTCAAATTCATATTTTAAATGGAGCAGGAACGCACCACAGTCATATTAAGAACAGATTTCGACATTATCTTCTATACAAAGACACAATTTGTTCATTCATTCATTCTATACTCATTTTATCCTGATCATGGTTGTAGATAATCTGAAACTTACCCTGGCAACAGTTTGCCCTATAGGCAGGAATACACACTGGAGAGGGCACAAGTCTATTGCACAATCAAATTCAGATACACATTCACACCTTGTGACAAGTTATCAGCCAGTCAGTCTATCGGCATGATTTTGAGATTTGAGACGTGGGTGGACCATGGAGCACCTGGAGAAAACCCACATGGATATGGGGAAAACAAATGTAACCTAAGCTCAGGATATGAGGGGCATTCAAGTCACACCAGAACCTGTGAGCAAATGTCTTGTGAATGAAAGCATAAAACCAATTGTAATTTACCGTACAAAAGACTACAAGTACTTTACAGCGATGAGACTCTTAGTCACAGTGAAACATTTGTATGCTACAAATGTTTCAAAGAAGGCTGTATGTCTGTGAATGACGATCTTGGTCGAGGTGGCTCGGAGCCCACTGGAATTGTTCCTGGGAACATTCAGCAAAAGGAACGCCTGATCCTTGAAAATCAATGGATAACTTGTGAACAACCTCCGGAGGAGACACATCTATCTGTGGAAACTGTACACACAATCATTCACATTCAAAAATTTTCTGCCTTGATGGTATCCAAGCACTAGTGAAACACTCAGATAAATGCATTAGTGTAGCAGGGGATGTACGTACGTGTCTATATAATGATTCCATTAATGATCGCAGAAGCAGCAAACCTTATGATCAAAAATTACTTCATCATCCAACTCTGACTATTAGACACATCAGACAAATAGGTATGATCTTATTTATTTATTTATTTATTAGAAGTATTAAAGTTTTTCTCCCTGAATTTTTCACCCATCAAACTCTAAACAAGTTATACTAACATAACATGTATGTTTGAAATTAGGTTTTTTCAAAAGATTAATTAACACTGCTTAATAGATATGAGGCAAGTTGGAAGTTTATAAGGCTCTCAACCAATTGCAAGGCATAACTAAATTCAAGAATTAAATAATTAATTTAGTTCATTAGTAGTTAATAATTAATTAGTTAAGTAATTAATTCATCCATAGATCAGAATTTATGCTTACTTTGTATATACCTGTCTGTCATAACATCACCACCCGTGAACCTAACAACATTGATTTTTACATGACAGGATCATGGGCATCCAAGACTCCAAGGCCTGTGTGGTTCAAAAGTCAATGCTGGCCATGAAAAAAGCCACCATAATGCACCTCTCCACCAAATATAGGACCCACCAAGCAAAGAGCCCAATCAGTGTACAGTTTTTAATATCAGACGTCATAATATAGACATTGTAAAGGTTGGTCGAAAAAAAGTGCAGATGATAGGTTAAAAGATTTTATGGCCGGGGTTAATACACAGGCAGTCATTTCTCTTTCTTTCTAGATTTCCTTCTATCTTTCTCTGATTGAAAGTGGACATGGGTTTGTGAGCAGTAGCAGCAGCAGTACTGGGAGGTTACGTCTACCTTCCCCCAGGCAGCAGAGGGCACTTAACATTCGCACTGGCTAGTCACCGCCCAGAGGGAAAGCATCGTCCTCTTTGTGCACAGGAGTGGGAGATTAAAGAGAGGGTGACGGGATGTGTTATGTAACAGCATGAGAGATAGCAGTGTTTTCTTCAGGTTCATTGACCTGAAGAGAAATGGAATAAAGGAGAGAGAGACCGAGCAAGAGAGAGAGAGAGAGAGATACAGTATACTATCAGTGCACTAATGGGATACTGAAGGCTGCAGGCTGATAGAGGGATGATGTATATTCGTTAGGGCCTACTGATGTGTTCGTTTCACAATTAATAAACAAAATGAGGGGCATCACCTTGTCAAATAAGAAAAACATCTGAAATATAGCCTCTGATACTATTCTTTTAGACCTACAGTACAAGTAGCATTCTGTGTATAGCGTTTCCAGTTTCTTCAAGTTACATATGAAGGAGACCATGTACAGAGACTCTACAGAAAGCAATACTGCTGTTCCCTCATTGAAATCTTTTTATATATCATTTGACATTTTAATAGAAATTGTATTCTTTTTCCCACTAATAGAGAAGCCACCTCCAAACTGAAAAAGGCCAGAGTGTATACAGAATATTGACTTGCTAGTGTGCTAGTGGGTTGTCCTGCTCAGATTTGGCCTCGTGAGCTGTTTGCATATGCTGGACCGGATTACACTGATCCAACTTAATGCCTAAGACCATGCGATCATTCATAAATACAGAGTCTATGGCAGCGTGTATGCTTCGGCTGAGCCCAGTGTAGTCTCTGAGTCTCCATGTAACAAGGTGTTTCTGTTTAAAATGAAGATAGAAGTGGCTGTTTAGTAGAGGTTACAGCCTTGTGATGCTGGCAGAGTAGAAAATGCCTTTTACATTGCATTGTACCATGTAGTGCACACATTACAAGCTGACAGCTGAATTCATTCAGACAAAATCCCATCATTCAGTTTCATCACGACTGGTGAATCAAATGTAGGCCAGGAAAGATAAATGAAACGTGCTTTCTGTTTGTCAGTTTTTATTTGACTAAAAAGAGCCGAGGGTCACACTGAGATGAATACTGACATTCTATTAATAGCATCGAATCAAGACTGTTGCCAAAATGAATTATTTTTATGATGTTCAGTCGAGCCTTTCCATGCAAGAGCTCCTCAAAATAGCCAGTCTTGACTTGATTATCATTTTTCAAAGACATGCCTAATTAAAGTTTAGGGTAATTTTATTATATATTATCATTGTTTTTTTGTTTAGTTTTGTTTTTGCTTATATAGTCCCCTTTGAAAGTATTGGAATGGCAAGGCCAATCATATTGTTTTTGCTACTTATTGAAGACAATTTGAGCTCACAATATGAATATGACAATGAATTTTCATTATTTCCTAGCTATCTAGATGCATTAAAAACTTAGAACATGATATCCTTTGTCTACACCAACCCATTTTGCAAGTGATCAAAAATATTGGAATATGCTAATACCAAGTGTTTTTCTGTTGCCCAGGTGTACCCAGTTAGATTGAATGTTTAAACAATTAATAACGCTGAACATTTACACTTTTCACCTGTAAGCCTGCATATGTCATTAATGTGGATAAACCAAAATGAAGACAAGAGGGCTGTCTATGGAAGGAAAGCAAATCATTTTGCGAAAAGAGAGGAAAAACATCAATCAGAGCTATTAAGAACAATTATTTGGAATGTGCTTAAAAAGAAATAAATCACTGGTACAGTATACTAACAAGCAGACATTAAACAGGTCAGCCAAGGTAAACAACAGCATTGTGAGAGCTGTAAAGAAAAACCCAAAACCAACCGTCAGTAATGTCACCGTGACTTACACCCACATATTAACACACACAAAGGAATATTTCAGTGTTGCCAGATGTGTTGAACATTTAAAAGGCATTAAAGACACTAAACCAAGCTATAGATATACAACAAAATACAGTATTGCACCCCTGTTGGAGTAGAAACAGATTTCTGTGTTTGTCTAATTTGGTATTTCACCTTATTATAAGTCATTTAGATCACACAAGTTGGGAGAGTGTCTCTTTCTCTATACAAAGAAACTACTCAATTTAGTCTCTTTATCACAAGAAATACATTTGCACCATGGTTGAACCCAACACTCGAATCCCCTTTGTCGCAGTTGATGGTCTCCCACTGTGTGGTTTCACAGTCTCCAACACTGATCTCCCCTTCTTTAATCTTCTTCATCCATCTGTGCACATAGCTCTTGTCAATGGTGTCATCTTCTGTAGAGCAGTGGGAGACCATCAACTGTGACAAAGGATTTTCAAAGAAGATCCGAGAGTTGGGTTCAGTGATGGCACAAATGCATCACTTGGGATGGAGACTAGGCTCAGTACTACATTTTTATACATGAAGAGTTACTCTATAATGACCTATGTCAGTTAATAAAAAAGTTCATAATTTTGCATTACTTTCAGTACAACCAAAACATAATAAGCTGATTATCTCTGCAGTAACCCTGAGCTTTCTGGGGTATAATGCCCTTGACTAATTTCTTTTCCCTCTTTTTAAACAGATCCCAGGAGAATGGAGGCAGTGTGGAACGACTAACCATCCTAACTCTTCCCACCTTCTTACAAGTCATTTAGACACCTGTGCCTTCAAGCAATCCCTCTGTTCTTTGAAACGTCTTTGGTGTCCAGAACACACCCGACCCATGACATACTATAGAGACCAATCCTGCTGATGACTCTAGTTCAGCTTTCACTGCAAACTGGCTGAGGAATTTCTAAGGAGGAGTTTCTCCAGTTTGGAGTCTTAACCTTTGGTGTGGATCTCAAGCAGTAAAGATTGGAGGTGATCCCTCGCTGTGCAATATCAATCAACTTTAGTGTTGTCTCGTGGAAGTAGATTATGGACCGACTGTGCTCAGTCAATTTATTTTTGTAATGTTGTTTACCTAATTTATATTTTTCTAAAGTGAAGTTTCCCTCCCAGTGATGGACCATGAAACTCCAATGGTATTTTAAGAACAGTCACTCAGTATAAAGGCTTCAGAAAAGAAAATACCCAGTTTCTTCATCTGAGCGAGTGATATATCAGTATATCAGTTTATACTTAGTGGGATTTGTTGTAGTCCTGATTTATTTTACTCTTCAGTGTATAACAAATGAGGCATAGCTGATTTAATGAAGTGGGAATCACAATCCTGTTAATGTGTGGCCAATAGTTTTTCTGCATTTCCTAATTTTTTTTAATTGATCTCCTGCCTTTCGAGACATTTTTCTTTTTAAAATGGACAACTGAAAACCAAAACAGACACCTGCAATTAAGCTGACATGGCAAGAATATTCAGTGGGAAGTGTAAAATATACGCCTACTATGACTTCTGTGTACCAACATTTGTCTTTACATCACATGGATGTTATACCTGTTTTACCAAACTACGGGTATGTTGTTAATGTCAGCAGACTAGAGACTAGACCCTGAGGTTTTCATATTTTTCCGAACCTGATGATGCTCCTGCAATTAAGAGAACTTTTACTGACCTCTGTCCTCAAACACCCTGAAAAACAAGCAGCCAAATTAGTCTAAAGCCTTTGACTTCAGCCCTTTAAATGTTGCAGTGTTTTCCAGAAAATCAGAAGACAATAATAAAAGAATATAATTGTTGGTGTATCCTATTGTTGTTACATTAATGCTAAATAATGAGATTAACATTGAGACTGTAGAGTAAACATTAATTAAATCATTCAGGATATTGAATGATTTATTGTTTCAGTTGTTACACTGATAGTGATTATAAACCAGTGTGCTTCAGTGTGTCCCGTCATACTGATCTATTTATTTATTTAAACAAAATTATCAATTATAAGTTTATTAGGTTAAACTGCCTAGTTTTGTCCATCGGAGAAGGAAATGTACTTTTAAACACGCAAATGTTAAAAACAACCGAGAAATAGCTTTTAGTCTCATGTTTTGATGGCAATACTGAACAATCATGTAAACCATTTAGCCTTGCCTACTTTTACAGAAAGTCTATTAAGTCGGTACATACTGTATGCAGTATAACCATCACATAAATAACAAATATCAGCTTCAAATTGTAATTGCATTTACCAAACATAATAAATACCAACTATCTTTAAAAGGTCCATGTAGCCCCATAAAATTATTGTGCAGATTCACCCCTTTCTATCTTACATGTGTGAATAATCAAGCATAACTGTGTGGATCTACAGTACTACTTTATGTGCCGGGCTATTATGTCAGGGCAGTTTATATCTGTACGTAGTAATTTCTTTGTGCTTGTTTTTTAGCCAAGTTCTAACAAGCGTGTCTTATGACCATGACCTTTAATATGCAACTCCTATAAAATTGTTATGTAAAACCTGCACAATTGAGAAAAGTGCATTGATGTGTACCTTGGGTGATGGAAATTTACAATTGATTTATCGATATTCACAACCGACTCAGAAAAGAGGCATGTGGCTTGTTCGAGTTGGCGTGCAGCATTGAGGTCCTGAAAAAGGCAGATTAATAATGCCAATTCTGACTTCTGAGGCGGGGAAATGTGCCTTACAGGCTATGAAAGAATCGTTGCCTATTGAGCAACCTTCCTCACGCTGTAGGAGTACAGTGGGGAGTGAAGTGGGCAACCAACGTGACTGAAAGGCCCACTCCGCTGCGGTACAAACAAAGGAAGAACGGCAGCCGAAAAAGTGTTTGGCTGCTTGTTCCCGCAGAGAGTGAAGAATAAGGGCCCCTAATGGCATCATAATGTAGTCTAGAAGTGATGACGCTGGGCATATGCAAGAGCTTTTAATAGCGATGAACTCCAGTTCCTTCTGTTTGAATGGAAAAGACAAATACTGGCATACTTTCATGGCTACAACTACAATTTTTGTACGCTTAAAGCAGACCATAGAGAGCGCTTGTTAGCCTGTCAATGGAATATCCTGAAGGTCAAAGTGCAAATCCAGAATGTGGCACAGCGGTAATTAACATACTCTATTCTGTTATCGAGGCCACCGGGGCAAAACAAAGCTTTATTCTTAACCTAATGCAACGGATTAAATACCTGACCAATTTTATGGTAAATAAGCCCAATTAAGTGGACAGGCTGTTCCACAGGGCGCCTGTTTTATGAAGGAGCTGTTAGAAGCTTTTGAGATTGCAGGGAATCTTCATTAAGTAGACACATAATGGCTTCACTAGCTGAGGCCAACAGTGCTGAAATCAATGCTGTTAGTAAAAACCCCGGTAGCCTCACTAAGTGTTACAAGAAGACACAGAAGCACACAAAATCAATGTATAATTTGGCAAGCAAGCTCTTGAGTTATGTCTATGCCCACCTTCTGTCTCACAGAACTGCATGCCATTACAATCATAGACTTTATACACTGCAATCTGGTGTGCAGAAAATTATGTCCAGCTAATCTGGGTCACCTATGGTTGAGATCCAGGAAGTGTTTGCACACCAAATCCTCAGTTATACATATTTTTGTAATTCTTTAGAATGATTTCAATCCTCACTCAAAGCAGCGGGCCCACAGTGTGGCGTAGACTTGGTGCTTGGCAGTTCAACTGTGCAACTATTATGAACCAACACAAAATGTAAAGCATTTCTGTTAAGAATGAAAATGATCAGGGGTATCAGCAAATGATATGATCTATTGGTTGGCATGTATTAAGGCTGGATTGCAAACATTTGACTTATTAATAAGCTGTCTACAAAAAAAAAAAAAAAAAATCATCAATAAAACATTTAATCACACTCCAAGTTCAGCTTGTGGATTTAACCCTTAATCGGACAATCAATAACTCTCTTTCTCAATAGAGTACAGATAGAGATAGATAGTAATAGACTAAGTGATTATTATTACAAAGGTGCAGTATCGGTACTTGAGTAACTTTTAGCCTCAACACCAGGAATCAAATCCTTTGTATCCACAAATAACAAAGTATCAGCATTTAAATGGATCTCCCGCACAATAAGGATCAGAATCACATTCAGTTCAAACAACGCACTGTCCAGAAAAGGCATCAGGAATTGTTTCACACCCAAACTATATTTTTAATACATGGACCCCACTCATTCTTCTATACTCTTATATACTCATTCAACATATGGTTCTATTAAATGATGAACACCCTGGTTACTTGGGTTAATGAGAAAGATCAAAGGATTAGTGTGATGTACATGAAATTTAAAAATGCAACACTTGTGATGATGTCATTGTCTCTCACCTACTATTTGTAGCCAGCATGTTGTAGACCCATGTTAATGTAAAATATTTTCTAAAAGACCAAGTCTTCAGTTATAATACTAAATATACTAAAAAAGACACACTAGGTGAAGCACTGTTACGGTTTTGGCCAGTTGCTGGTCACAATGTGCTGGTCTTCAACAACAAACACGGCAATCTTAGCAACGAAAACGCTTGTGATCCCATATCGAATCAGTCGGATTTCCACGGTGAGCAGGAAGTCCCGGGGTTCTGGCAGTGGTCTCGCCACAGACACCACTGCACCATGAGATGATTTCTGGATACTGAAGAATCCTTCAACATCACCTTCCATGATAAAAAGCTGGATATCATCCCCAGGCACGGAGCTGGATGGCCCCATGCGGAAAATAGCAGCAGGTACAGGGATGTTAGTGGGAAATGTGAGATTGTAGAAGGAGATCCTCAGGGGAAGGGACTGGCACTCACTGTTCTGCTCACAAGGTAAGCGTTCACAGCGACTGGAAAAGTAGTACAGGAAGTAGCATGAAAAGAATGGCATAAAATGTGGTATAAATACCAATTCATTTGAAGACAAAAAGAATGTCATCATACTCTGTATGGTGGTGTTTAAGGGTAAAAACACTTTTACTAGGCATAAACTGAAGAAAAATTAAGAAACGCAGCAAAGTTAAAAAAGTAACATCAAAACCAGCTCAGGAACACAACATTATGTCAAACGTAGGTCCTTATTGAACATTAAATTTAGGCATTTGGCAGACGCCCTTATCCAGAGTGACTTACATTTTTATCTCATTATACATCTGAGCAGTTGAGGGTTAAGGGCCTTGCTCAAGGGCCGAACAGAGACAACTAGGTGGATTTGAACCCAAGACCTTCCGAACCGTACCGAACTACCCCTGACCCTCCTTACTTGCTTGTTGCTATTGCATGCACAGCACATCAGTTGTAAAGATGGTGGAGAATAAACAGCTGCAGGATATTTACAGTCTATTTATCAAGTATATTCAGCTAAATTCAGCTCATTTGGAAAAAACTAAAATTTCTATATATATATTTTTTAGATTAACTAGATATCAGACAGAAACTAATGTATTATTCTATAGTAACAATAGCAGTCACATGCTTGTCAAACAAGGGTCCCTAATTCTTGAACTAAATTCTTAAATAATTAGCCTTTTCACAAAATCAATTCTTTTAGTAATATAATATATAATATAACATATAATTGCTTTTATTATCAATACCAGACTTTATGTTACCACTGTAAGCTCAGTATTGTGTCATTTATTTATTTATTTTTTCTCACTGATCCTTGCTGTTAATACTGACTCTTACAGTAAAGGGTAAGAAACTCACGTCTCTGCTGCACGCCGGTATTTGGGTGGACACTCGAATGACATGCAGCGAAATCCACCCACGACATTGAAGCAACTCTGTGCCACAGAACAGTTGTGTGTTCCTGTTGCACACTCATCAATGTCTGTACAGAAGTTAAAACTCAAAATTTTTCAATCACTTCCAACACACACCATCATAACTGTAAACGTATTGGTTCCTGTCTTTAATCTTCTGTCTTGCAGAGGGATACAGGATATAACATATGCATAGGACAAACATACATTCACTGCAAAATACAATGATATGCAATGATATGATGAAGTCATGATTTACCCAGGCATGTGTGTCCACTTGGGGAGAGTGAGTAGCCGGTTGGAGGGCAGGTGCATTCATAGCTACCAGGGGTGTTCAGACAATGATACAAGCAAACTTTGCGTCCAGAATTCAAGGCACATTCATCAATATCTGGGAAAGAATAAATGAAAGAAAACAGGTAAGAGGTTATATGTTTTAATACAAACAAATATCAACAATACTTGTTGGTCTCCCAGAGGCAGCTGTGAGCTTTACATCTATTAATTGTACAGTGGAACCTCTGATTACAAGTAACGCGGTTTACGAGTGTTCCGCAAGATGCGCAAAGATTTTTAATAAAATTTTGACTTGAAAAACGAGCATTGTCTTGGTTTACGAGCACCAAGTATCATGTTCATTCACATCTAAACGCTTCTTGTTTTGACACCGTGTGTCACGTCATCACAACTGAGCCAATGGTTTTTCTCTCTCTTGCGCTGCGGAATTGTAGGTAATCGTATCCCCTGCTGGGTGAATACACAAAACACACACACACACACAAACACACGCACACTCAAACTCTGCAAGCACTAAGACCCTGAGAGGAAGGGGGGCTGTAAAGGCGCGTGTGTGTGTGTGTGTCATTCACTTACACCAACACACACACACACACACACTCTCTCTCTCTCTCTCTCTCTCGGCTTTACAGCCCCCCCCTCCTCTCTGGTTCCCAAACAAACACACAGAAACACAGCTCTGTCGCGATTCATTTCAAAGGTAAGGAGCTGTTTAATTTGTTTTGTTGTTGTTGTTGTTTTACTTTACAGGAGTGATTCCCTTAGTATGCGCTCACACAAGTGTGACTAGCGATGTTCCTTGCTAATTTTTAAACGATTAATTTTTAAACGGTTTTAAAAACGGTCTCTCCGTTAATGTGTGTGTGTGCGTGTGTGTGTGCACGCACATTACACACACACACACACACACACAGCGCCTGCGCGCACAAACGGAAACACTTATCTGTCGGGATTTATTTTTAAGTAAATAAATTTTTAGATAAATTTTTAAAGGTAAAGTGCAGGTTAATTTGTTTTATTTTTACTTTATATTTTGTGTTAATTATTTTTATGTATTTATTTTTTTGGGCTGTAGAACGAATAATTTGAGTTTACATTATTTCCTATGGGAAAATAATTTGGTTTACGAGTGTTTTGGAATACGAGCCCACTTCTGGAACGAATTATGCTCTTAATCCGAGGTTCCACTGTATACTAATTGACATTTAATATTTAATTGTTACTCACATATTTCCATGTAACATTTCTGAAAATGCAGAATCTTACCTTCACATGTATGTCCATCTACACTACTGAGCTGGTAGCCACGGTGACAGTAACACTGGTAGGAGCCGTAGACATTAGCACATTCTTGGCTACATAGACTGTTCTCACATTCATTCACATCTAAACAAGGGGTCAAATTCAGTGTACAGCTTTAGATTGACACACTAATGTTTTTCCTCATCATAAATCAGAACACATTCAGAAATCCACAGGACCACTTAGTAGTTTAAACTACTTACTTAAGCATTGATGCAACATACTACTGGAAGAGAATGATTATCCAGTTTCAAAGTTATCAACTAACACAGATACCAAGAGAAAGAAAAATGCATGGCTCCCCCTCTTTCCAAACCCGACTGATGTGCCCTCTTCCTGAGAATGGCTTTCCTCATTACAGTGCAAACACAAATTACATTGCGTTTACTGAACCAACAAAATAAGAAAAAAATTATAAAAAATTAAAGAAAGTAATAGGGAATTTTGTATATCTCAAATTATTCATGCACATTGTGCAAAACTACAGGGGTTGGACAATGAAACTGAAACACTGGCAAATTTAGTGTTGGAGGGTTCATGGCTAAATTTAACCGGCCTGGTGGCCAATCTTCATGAATTGCACATTCCACCAGTAAGAGCAGAGTGTGAAGGTTTAATTAGCAGAGTAATAGCACAGTTTTGCTTAAAATAT
>JAQMYJ010000004.1:13115302-13126484 GCA_030014305.1 Clarias laeviceps
GGAAGCTGTCTGAAAGGGATGTCCGGGTGCTAACCCAGATTGTATACAAAAAACATAAAACCACAGCTGCCCAACTCTGGGCACTGTGCAGGACTTGTATCTGTCATTCCCAAGACGAATTGATGCTGTATTGGCCGCAAAAGGAGGCCCGACACCATAGTAATGAATTATTGTGGTCTTAAACCAGGCGTTTCAGTTTCATTGTCCAACCCCTGTATACTGTTTATATAAATATTATAATTTCTCCTAAATCAGAAAACCATTTATCTCAGTCAAGTTTTATACATGAACTCTCATGGAATTGTTACTGTACATATTTACATATGAAATTATTATATGCTATATAGCCAAATAAATATTATCTCCAGTTAGGCTCCCCGCACACAAATGCTGTAAATTCTATCAAGAGTAGCTGCACTGGTTAACTATGGACCCACCTTCACAGCTCTTGCCATCATTGGCCAGCTTGAACCCAGGATTACAGCTGCACTTGTATGATCCAGGAGTGTTTTCACATTTATGAGCACACAGGCGTCCAGAATAACTCTGGCATTCGTTGTTGTCTAAGAGGAACAAATAAAAATATTTCAATCTATATACAGTAGATTTTTACATCATATACATAAGGCAGAGGGTCAAGGAGGAAAAAGGCTGCTCTTACCCTCACAGGTTTTGCTGATGCTGTTAAACTTAAATCCAGAATGACAGTCACAGCGGAAAGAACCCTGCAGGTTCACACAGTCATGGCCCTGACAGGCACTGTGTAATGTGGTGCACTCATCTACATCTGGTAGAAATTTATGAATCATATTAATTGGCTTTTAAAACAGTTTAATTATCTATTTAACATTTGTGTTCTTAGCATGAACAAAATCATCATTGTGAGTATTATGCCTATGATGGTGCTAGGAAAACACTCCCTGATACACTGTGAGGGAGCAAATTCAGTATGTGCATATTGTCTGTAAGAGTCCTGGGTTTAGAATAAGACACTGTTTATAATTACAGCAGCAGTACAAGAGTACAGTATCCAGGTAAAATTATTCCCCGAAGCATGAGGGAGTGGTTTCTGCATTTCTGACATCTGTTCATATTTCATTTGACCTGGTAATTAACTTCTCCACAGACCAGAATAAAGATGGGTTCATAAGCCAAAGTAGGAAGAGGAAGATGTGTCACTGATCTCACTTTACTTGTAATTCACACTACAAGCAGCAGAGAGCATTATATTATTTCTTTATCGATCATCTATACCACTTATCCTGTGTAGGATCGTGGGGGGGCCTGGAGTCTATCGCAGGGAACTTGGGGCAAATTTTGAGGTACTTAGGGCACTGGATGGGGTGTTGATCCATTGGAGGGGAAAACCACACGAAGAAGACTTCCCACGTCTTTGGACTGTGAGAAACCAGAGTACCAGAAATAAAGCCGTGCAAACTCCACATACGCAGGCCGAGATTTGAACCTCAAACTCTAGAGGTGCAAGGTGACGATGCTAATCTACCATGCTTAGAATGTTATTACTACTGGAGGTTTCCTGCGGCTCGGTTTCCTTGTTGTTTTTACCACTGATAATTACCTACTGTATATTTTATTTTGTTTCTAGAATTCGGGTAAGATACAGTACCAGCAATATAAACATACATATAAAAATGAAACACAGATTGCCAAACTGGGCTACATTCACTTGTATGCACAAGCAGGAGTGTAAAAAGAAAAGAAAGAAAGTGGGGAATATGCACGGGATCAATCAATCTTTCTGCTAAAAGCAAATGCTTGTTTAGAATGGTTAGGTAAGCGCTTGATGTGTGGACAGTGACATAGGTGGATCCGGAGGTAAAACGGGTCGCGAACCCAAACTGATTACCGAGATAAAGTCGCTCCTGTAAGGCGGGAAGAGAGAGAGGCTGCGCGCGCGTGTGAACGTTTGAGAAGGAAACTAACATCTTTACACATATAACAAAAACGTCTCCCTTTCTTCTCTTTTCAAATAATTTCTGATGTTTCTCTTGTTTTTCCAGAAATATTTTCACTTTTTCCCTTTTCGGATAGCTTTCCTGGTTTTCATATCAGAGCGGAGTGACGCTACTGAGAGGCTTAAACTGGTGCAGCGCGTTTTCCTTAATTGTCTGCCACCTAGCGGCCGAACCTGTAGTGACATCGGGCCTGTCTGAATGAAAATCCGTGTATGTAGGCTATATAGACAATACATGTGGACTAAAGTATTTGGCCAAACCTGTTAATTATTAAATTCAGGTGTTTTAATGAGACTCTTTATCCCCAGTGGAGAACAATTTTAATGTTTCACCATACGAAGACATCTGCTTCCAACAGTTTGGGGAAGGACCTTTTCTATTCCAACATGACTTAGCCCCCTTGCACAAAGCAAGGACTATTAGGACATGTTTTGATTAGTTCGGTGTGGAAGAACTTGACCTGACCTCAACCTCATTGAGAACTTTTATGATGAAAGGGGGACTAACTCCATATTGAAGTATATGTATTTGGATACAATGTCATTGCAGGTTTGCTTGTGTCCATATAATTGCTATACACACACACACACACACACACACACACACACAAATGTACGTCTCTCCAGCGGAAGTAAATTTTGGTCTTGCTTTCCTGGGATAGTTTTGGTTAATAGTTGCTTACAGTATTGTGTATATACACACAAAACCCATCAAGCACCATGATGAAACTGGCTCTTCGGAAGACCATCCCAGGGAGGCAAGATCAAAACTTTACTTCTGCTGGAGAGGAGAAGATACCAGCCTCAAAAATCACCAATTAACAGCACCTCAAATGAAAGCCTTTGTGAAGGCTTTACAGAGCATAAGTACTGTAGCAGACACATCTCAATATTAACTGTCCGTTCAAATGAAATTACTACATATTTTGGATGCATTGTTTTATAATATAGAAAGAACTAAATTTCGGGAAAGACAATGGAATTAAAAGGTGTGTCCAAACTTTTGACTGATA
The DNA here is from genome assembly GCA_030014305.1 of Clarias laeviceps. Classification (NCBI taxonomy): domain Eukaryota; kingdom Metazoa; phylum Chordata; class Actinopteri; order Siluriformes; family Clariidae; genus Clarias; species Clarias laeviceps. Next base: position 13,118,291 of record JAQMYJ010000004.1, read on the forward strand.
GACTATATTTTTATTTTATTTTCGTTATGTGACGTTTGAGAGAGAAATGTACCTTTAATTCTGGCCAATGAAGCCTATACAGTAGCTAAATTTCCACACAGGCCAAAGAATATAAAGAGAACAATGTATAGAAATTATTAACACAAATTCATTTACCCATGCAGTGTGTGCCCTCTTTGTTCAGGTGATATCCACGTCCACAGGTTACCGAGAACCTCTGGCACTTGTAGGAGCCAACAGTGTTAACACACGTGTGACCAGTTTGGCAGGGGCTCTTCTCATGTACACATTCATTTATGTCTGAGACATGAGAGCAAGTACTAAATTACTATAATGATAAATATTACTAGACATACAAAATAGTAATTTAAAAATTATTTTTATAATAAAAAGTGTCTAACCAATGCAGTTTCCAACAGCATCCTGGATGAAACCGAGTCTGCACTGATCCCATGGATGGCAGCGAAATGACCCAACAGTATTCTGACACGTGACTTCACGTCCACAGTTATGTGCTCCTACCAGACACTCATCAATATCTAATGGAAACAAAGCATAACTGAACTGATTGCACCATATCATTTTACCATTGAAAATTATAAGCATTAACATGAGATAGGGGTTAACCTTGGCAGGTGTTGTTGTTAGTCAGCTCATATCCTGTTCCACAGCTGATTTCTGTCTGACAGAGGTACGAGCCCTCAGTGTTGATGCATCTTTCACCTGGCTGGCAGCTGTGAGCGCCTGATAGACACTCATTGTAATCTGATAGCAAAGGGAAAGGCAAATGATCTTTTCTGGCTTAAGAGGAATTCTACTGTTATTCTCGTTATTAAACAACGGCTGTCAGACTGACCTGGGTGAACTGGATTTCAATATTAATACACTTGTAACATTATTTAAAAATAAACATGACATGTAATTACACACATACATTTAATACAAGTTCTAGTAATAATCCAGTTATTGAAATATTATATCTACTAATACTCCAGAGCTCTAATAATATACTGTATCGCTGAAACAAACTTTATGTTCTTGGGCAAATATTCTTATAAACTGTGCATTTAAGTTACAAATGAGTTCAAAAGTCATGAAAAAGACAAGTTGCTTGAACTTGGTACTGGGCTTTAATTTAACTATTTTATTTTCAAAATGGTAAAAAAAAATATATATATTGAAAATAAAAAATATTTTTTCGTGCTCATTAGAAAAACTGAAACAGGAAAAAATTCTCAGGAAAAAAAAGGAATCCTCAATATTGTTTCACCTGTAGTGGTAATATAAAATGGGTGTGAATAAAAAGTAGGCTACTAAACTCACCCTCACAGCTGTAGCCATCGGATTTTAGGTGGAAACCTCTCAGGCAGACACAAGATCCGTTTCCCACACACAGCTGAGAGCATCTTGTTACCCCTTCTAATTTCAAAATCAAATGAATACAATTTTAATTCATTAATTGTGGAAAATTACATTATTTTACAGTACAATCTACAATTATATTTCTTAAACAATATATCTTTATACGAGCAACAAGTGGAGCAAGCAGGATGCATACAGCTACCTGTTAGAGTGAAGTGCAGAACTTCAGTGCATGCATTTAAATTCAAGTGGTCTCTACAACACACAGTGTTCTGATAACAGTTATGTAAAAACAGCAAAGAGGTAAACGATACATACAGCTTAGAACCACATGTAATATTGTATAAGTATGCAGGAAATAATTGATTGGTAATCAGATCAGACTGTAATATACAGTATACATTGTGCAGTCTGATTACTTTATTAAAACCACTTAGTGATTTACTGCATCACTTTAAAGTCAACCAGACTTTAAAAAAGTTTAAAGACAAGACTCATCTCTTCACTTAACTGATATGTTCATGCTAACATCAATGGGGTAAAAACTGCCAATTAAATCAGTTATTATATTTTATTACCTCTCTAAAGTACATACAGTCAGATTCATTGCTATTTATCCCACGGTATATTGGGATTGAAATGAAATACTTAAGATATGGGTAAGATTGAAATACTTAATATGTGGGTAAGATTGAGAATTTAATATGAGGGTATTTACATCCAAATCTGGTAAATGTTGAAGAAATTGCCACTTTTTTTAGATTCCTCTTTTAACGGCCGAAAAGTAAATGAACAATCGAATCTTGTGGTTATTTTTAATTCTCGGTTACTATCCATTGCAGTCAATGACTGCTTGAAGTCTGTAAGTCATAGCGTTTCTGACTTGGTGACACTCTGGCAGGCCTTTACTGCAGTTCTCTCCAGTTTTTGAGGGAAATTTGGCCTTCGGGAAATAAAATATTTGCTCAGTTGGATTCAGATCAGATGATAAATTTGGTCATTGCATTCCATTTCGTTACATTAAATGGTCATTGAACCTCTGCAGTGTGAAGCGGTGTTCAGTGAGGTTTGAAACATTTGGATGAATCTGAGCAGATAATATAGTTCTTGACACTTTAGAAAAGATAATGCTGTTTTTTAAAACAATACATCATCAGTATATAAAGGGAGCCAATTCAATAATCAGCCATGCATATGATTCTGCTCCAATGAGATATTTTACTAGTTCACATTTGGACCTTTGTCTGCTTTAAAGTATGTTATTCTCTCTATATATTAACAAAGTTTAAAGGATTTCGGTATTCAGTCGAGATTATTCCTTACCTGCACATAAGTCTGTACGCTGGGTATTACCATCATTAGCAGTTGTGGCAATACTCAGCAAAGGAGACACTGTGTAAAAGAAAAAATAAAAGTTGAATGAGTTTAGTTAAAGCTGACTTATGATAAGCACAACGATTATCTGAATGCAGGGAAATGCCCAGGGCAGGGTAAAGTTCCTCGATCATCTGCCTATTTGCTCCCTTGGGAGAAAAAAAAAAAGAAGTGTAATTGCTAAATTTAAAGCTAATTAAATCACAGTATCAGCCAAGAAAAAACTGTGATGCAAAACCCTATGGCTTATGGCCTATGGCTATAAGGCATCACATAATACCATTTATTAAACATCACATGAAATCTGGCTAATAAATAAGCAACTGTTTCAAAAGCTAACATGGGCATCAGCATCTTCTTTCTACAAAAAAGCTTATGTTAAATGAAAAGAAGTTAATAGCTGCTGTTTGGGCCGATGCAGAATTTTTAACTATGTTACTGAAGTATGAATTGGCTATACAGTACCTCTATATAGGGTATTAATAAAGAAATGTTTATTTTTGTAATCCAGACATTTTACAGGATTAATTCATGGAGATATGAATACAATGAAATACCTGGTTTAGGATCATACAGTAAAGTAAATTAAATTTCCAATAATTTGAATTAGCAAAATCTACTTTATTTTTCTTAACATTAAATGATGAATACAATATAAAGCAACATTGTGCCGTGACTCATTGATAGATACCATTATTTCAGTAATCTTTCAAATGTAAAACAACTTACAAATTTTTATTTATTCATGGTCAGCGTTAAAATGAATACTGAAGCATTGCTGGCATTCTTTCATCTCAGTACTGTAGATTTTATAAATGTCACTAAAGCATAAATATTGATAATTAGTAGTAATGCGTAACTGCAGATGATTGTAAATGCATACAATACTGTGCAAGTCCTGATCCACCTATTATTATATTATTTTTTACTTCCAGAGAGACAGACTTTCTTGTATTTTTAAAGTAGTTTTTAGGAATAGTTCTCTAGGCTTCTTGTACCTGACCAGTTTTAGAGGAATGTTCTTTTGTTTGTTAAGCCACACAGTGATCTATAAACCATTCAAGCATAAAAAGCATCTAATTAAGGCATAAGGCAGTGCAGAGAAACAGGTGCAGATGATGACAGATGATCAGGCCGGTGATTAGTATACTGGTGATGCTTAATGCTGAGTGGTTGGAACAGACGAGAGGGGAAATGAGGTTGCTGTTTAGGTTGTTACAACCAATTTCTAAGGCCATGTCGACACGTAAACGGGTATTTTTTAAAACAGATATTTTTATCTGCGGTTTTCGCCTTTCGTCCACACGCAAACGCAGTTTTGGTCGTTGAAAACGGAGCTTTTGGAAAACTCCGTCCAAAGTGAAGATTTCCCAAAACTCCTTTTTCAGTGGTGTTGTGTGGACGGGAAATGGAGATTATGGCTTGTTGTAACGTCACCTTGTCCCGATGATGTAATTGTCTGTGTGCTCGTCTCCTTGATTTGACGTCAGCTTTGTTTATGAGGATATTTTGTGTAGTGGTGGACGTACGTACAGTAAACTAGTGACTGTGTTAACGTTGCGTACTGGACTTTTTACATACACGTACAGTTACTCACACATTATGTTAATGAATAGAGATGCCTGAATGTACTACTAAGCTCACTGCTGCTACATACTGTACAAAACTCTGACAACACAGACCCCGCAGACAGTGACTGCTGTTTCGGACGAGACCCGGTGGATTTCTACCAAGCGCAACAGGTAATGACGTTTTGTCTAGGCTTCTGATTGGCCCCTTGTTGATTGTGGGGGCTCTTAACAGGGCGTTTTGCGCAATTTGAGAACAACAATTAGCCTAATCCGCAGATGTTTGGACCATGGGAGGAAACTGGAGTACCCGGAGGAAACCCTCCAAGCAAAGGGAGAACATGCAAACTCCATGCACACAGTGACAGGAATCAACCCTGGGCATGAATCAAACTCGGACCCTGGAGGTGCAAGGTGACAGTGCCAACCACTACACCACCACCACTTGTTATTGTTGTTAATAATAATACTAATCATAATTATTATTATTTATTTTAAATTATTTTTGTTGCCGAGTCTGTAGTGGAGCTCATTTGGAAATATCTGGTAGCAGAAGTTCAATGTGATTGAACAGGCTTGCAGGTTGTGTATTCTTGAAAACATTCATGTAGATTTGTTTGAGGAAAGCGATCATGATAACAAAGAGTAGGCATTCATTAATGCACTCAATCGTTCATACCTTCCTTGACTAAGCCATGATCTTCTTCTACACAGCAGGCCTGCGCCACGTTCCTGCAGTGAACCGTGACAGGAATCTGCAGCTCACAGTTCTGTTTCTCTCTCCGAGCCAGCAGCCCGAGCGCACAGCACTCACAGCACATCTGAGCAAGAGAAGAGACAATTCATGTAGTTTAATGACAGTATGTTCTAAGAGCATTGTAAAGCCTTAAATATGATGAGCATGTTATGCCTTGTAAAATAAATAGGGACACACCTGGGCAGTGTTGAGTTTATAGGGGTCTGGCTGAAAAAAGGAGGCGTCACATGCTCCATTTCTTTTGGCATTGGTCATGCCGCTGGTACAGAGAGTTTCTTTCAGTGCAGCTTGACAGCACTGGTTCTGGACCACCCTTGTTCAGAGAAAAGATAAAGAGATAAAGCAATGGTGTAACAGCCCAGATTACAATTACATAAAAAATGAAGTTTTTAGGATCACATTTGTAAATTGCTTTTATGTGAGTGAGTGAGTGAGTGAGTGAGTGAGTGTGTGTGTGTGTGTGTGTGTGTGTGTGTGTATGAGAATTGTTGAAAGGGTGAGCAAAAAAGTGAATGAAGAGTGAGGGAGTGCACAAGGAAATAAATGACTTTACCTGTGAAGGAATGTGTAAGTAAGCAAATGAAGGAGCGGGTGAGTGTGAGTGGGAGGGGAGGTTGTGTGTGTGAATGAGTGACTGGGTTAGTGTGTAAAAGTGAGAGGGTAAGTGCAAAAGAGTGGGTGGTGAATGGGAGGATGAGTATGTGAATGAGAGGGAGTAAGTGTGTGAATGACTGAGTAAGTGGCATAAAGAGTGAGTGAGCAAATAAAGAAGTAAGTGTGTAAATGAATGAAGTGGGTGAGAGTGTAACTGAATGAATGAATGAATGAATAAGTGAGGGAATTACAAGGCTCTTGAGGACCCTGAATTGCATGGTGCTTAAACAGAAATTAGATCAAGACCATTTGCATGTGAGAAGCCTGAGATTCTTATCAGCATCTCATGATTAATCGCCAAGCTTTTAGTTATGATTGTATTAATGTATTGGTGAATTCACCTCAAACTTTAAATCTGATTAACTGAAGCCAATCATCACAATGATCCCAATTTCAAGGCACATTATGCAGAAGATAATTAAATAAGATGATTAAAGTTACCTTATTACCTTAAGATTAACTCATACAACCAAAGGCATGACATTCTTCTTCAGTTCACCGCCAAATGTCTCTCAATCTACAACAGCCGACCTTGAAGGTCTCATAGAATACAGTGCTGATTGGCCTCGGGGCTCAGCCAGCTGCTTAGAACTATGTTTCTAGTTATTGCTTTCTGTAAAAACTTTCATTAAGTTTTTGTGGTGTTAACAGTTGTAATGGAGGCCCAAACCAGGTGTGTCCCTACCTGCAGATGGAGGATTGGGATGTATGGGGAGGGGAAGTACAGTGTTGATTTCTCAAAGCATGGACTCTCCCATTTTTACAGCATATTTCTAAAGACATCTGCTCATGGCCAGGGTCTAAAGAAATCAGAATGAAGATATGGTTAAGTGCAAATTGTTGCATTTTTAAGGGTGAAAAAAGGAAATGCTTATACAGCTTAAAATTCAGAGTGAAGAATGAATTCCAAGTTTTAAAAAAATGTTGGTGTGGATTTACATTACCTACTGTTTGTACAAAAAAAAATAAAGAAATCACATTGACAACAAAAACATATATTATTATGTATTATATATTATATTTTGTTATTGTGATGGTGAAGGAACTTTAAAGTTAAATGCCATTGACATGCTTTCTCATTTATGGGTGGGCACAATTTTTATGCACAAGTTTAATGACCACTTTATTCTGAAAATGTACAATAATTCTATGTGCAGAATGTGGGACAATCAACCGAGAGCATTTGAAGCTTGCAAACAACTGTAATTTTGTAGCTATGGATCAGCAGCATGTACTTGAAGGGATGTTCTTTAAGAAAAAATCAGTTAAAAGTATGCTGTCAGGTCCCTGGGCACTGCAAACCAAGTCAGGGAGTTTGTACTATCATGCCAACACTGCAAAATACACAGAACAAGGAGTCCTTAACCACCATTTCTTTACCTGACCATCCTTGGCAAAAGGTTGCCACTGACATGTTACTCACACAGAGGTAAAACATAAATAGTTTTACACAGTAGATCATTTCTATAAAGGCCCAGATAGAGTTCACAAGCTAAGAACTAATTCAGAGACAGAGAAGAAAAGAAATGTATTCTTAAGCTTTGGCATTCCTGAGGCAGGCATTGGTGACAACAGGCCACATTCCAAATGTCTGGTGCAGGATACAACTTTGAACATATCACCTCAAGCCTATAATCTCCTCAGTAATACAGCATGATGGTGTTCTCAGTGACAACACACAATCCTCACACAGGATGACCCTCTAACTCAGCTATGCTATCGTACAACCCCAGCCGAGTGTGCATGTAACTGCTGCAAAACCCTGCAAATACTGATGGAGGACTTGAAATCTAATTGGTTAAACATGCAGTAGGTTTAAGGAAAATTATGCAAAAGCAGAAGAATCAGACAGACATTCAACCAAGGCACTACCGCTGCTTGCACCAGGCGACAGAGAGACAGACTCTCAGCACAGCTAAAAACATAATATATAAAATTCAGAGGCAGGTAATATGTAATAGTGGGATCTGATATATGGCACACAAAACAGTACATATCAAAAAATTTGTAACAAGAACAACTAACAGCAGCAAAATGCCCTTTTTACCTCAGAGGTTCGAGGTGTACAAACTGCTCTTTAGTGCTCAGAAATAATTTTTGATGATGCTCACGCATCATTTCATGCATAAAGCTCAAAACATCCTAGATGAACTACAGAAAGTCTTCACAGCACAGAGGATTTAAAACATACATGTAGAGCAACATGGTTTAAAACTTACCTTGCCCTGAAAGAACTCCACACAAAGTGAGGATTATTGATAACCACTCCAGAGCCATGGCGAGAAAAACCTGAGGAACAATCCACACACACAGACAACAAAAGGAAATGCAGTGAGTGATCACACCAGCTAGGACTCAGAGAACTGTTTTATACAGCCACACCCTAATGGTGCGCCAATCATTTGTCTTTTTAAAGACCCCTGCTTTAAAAAAAAAAAGTATATATATACAGTATATATACAAATTTATGAAAAGGAAA
>JAQMYJ010000004.1:13146633-13162763 GCA_030014305.1 Clarias laeviceps
CACACACACACACAGCGCCTGCGTGCACAAACGGAAACACTTATCTGTCGGGATTTATTTTAACTTTTTTTAAAGGTTAATTTGTTTTATTTTTACTTTATATTTTGTATTAATTATTTTAATAAGAACGAATAATTTGAGTTTCCATTATTATTCCATAATATTCCTATGGGAAAATTCAATTTGGTTTACGAATGTTTTGCAATACAAGCCCGCTTCCGGAACAAATTATGCTCGTAATCCGAGGTTCCGCTGTACTCTATTTTGTGCAGGTAGGATTTTAATTAAATTACTGTGTGACTTCAGCAGTCTTTTCAGCAGATTATTACTGGTCTTACTTTTTTATATCCTATAAAATCTTTTTAAATCTAACAGACTGTGTAGTAACAAATAATAATTCAAGAATATTACTGCTTTGTGCTCTTGTTTTGAGTCAGCAAAATTAGCATGTGTGCAGAAATTAGACTCCATAGAAACAATTATTATTTGAAGTGAGCTTCAGACTGTAAGTTTTTTTTTTCCATGAGCACTTGTTAGTTTCATGTTGCCACTGCCTGTCTGTCATGAGTTTTGGCAAAATAACTCATTGTCCTCCTAATGGTGGCTTTCACAGAAAAAGACTGCACATTGTTAAAGGACTCTTTGCTCATTGTTTAAAGTTGGTGTCCTTAAAAAGCATAACTAAAGGACAAGTCTGTCCATCAGTGATGGGTAGTTCGGATCACCTTACCGACTCGGATCTTTGAGTCTCGTTCAGCAAAATGAATTAATCTTTTTGTTTATTTTAGCCAAATGTCATTAAAAAATGTTAAGTGTTACTTCACTAACATATACTACTTATGCAAACGTTGAACACAACAAACATGGCAAAAATATAATATCATAAAAAAAGAAAAAACAAAACGAACAAACGACTCGGGAATCCTGAGGACTTGACAAATGAACAAATCAATTCTCTTTCTGGCTCAGACTGCATTGGTTAAGCTTATGACCAAATGACTCGGGAAACACAAAGACTCATTTACATCTAGGCATTTGGCAGACGATCTTATCCAGAGCGACTTACAAAAAGTGCTTTGAAGTTTACATCACTGGATAGATACTTAACACTGGGTTACGAGGTTACTAACTAAGTACCAACAGTCAAACACAGAGGTTTATTTATTTTTTTATTATTACTCCAAGACTCGAAACAGATGAACTAATTCCTGTACAGAACCTATGATATTCCGTTGAATGAGCAGCTGAACGAATCATTCCCCATGACGACTTGTTCTTCCTCAGTCACACTTTAAATTCATCACTAAATGAACAAATCGTTCAAAAATTACTCATCGCTAGTATACATGCAACCATATACCCAGGGGAGAGATGGCTCAGGTGGCTAAGCCACTTGGTTGTTGATTTGAGGATCTAAGGATCCATGTTTGACCCCGCTGTAGGTGGGTTGCCACTTCTAAACTTCCCGTCGCAAGCCCGGTTAAAAATGGGAGGGTTGCAACGGGAAGGGAATAATGACGTAAAACCTGTGCCAAGTTGCGTGCCGATCCAATGGTCCGCTGTGGCAAACCCTTGAAGGGAGCAGCCGATAAAGTTTTTACTCTCTCATTTGCTCACTTCCTATACCACTTATCTTGTACAAGGGCAATCCACTGCAGGGCAAAAGCACCCACACTATTACTATTTATTATTATTAGTAAAATATAAGGGTGGCTCAGTGGTAGCTTTCTCGCCTGTGGAAGGCCTGAGTTCAATTCCCAACCAGTGCCCAAACCACAGCCACTGGGTGCAGTGCGTGCCAAAATCAGACAAAATGGAACGGTCATTAAAATAATGCCACCACAAAAAAAAGCCCACTGATGATAAACATTTTTTTATATCTAACATGGCAGAACCAGATTTTTGGAGGATTATATCAAACGGTGTTTTGTCTTCTAGCTGCTCCTGTCAGCGGGTCGCCACATTGGACTATCTGCTCTGTTTGGCACAGGTTTTATGCTGGATGCCTTTCCTGACACACCCCTTCCATTTTATCTGAGCTTGGAACCTGCACCACATCCAAAGAATCTAACCTGACATTCCTAGAACTTTGTTTTCGTCCGTGTCTGGTCACAGTGCCATTTATACTGCATGTCAAAAACCTCAGAGAATTGTTTAGTGACATGGATTTTTGTCTATGACCAAAAGAATCATGCAGAGTATAGACAGCTTTAACAGATCAGGTGAAATTAGATTAATTCAAGACTACGGTTTATTGTTTTTGTAAAGGATAATTTAACATCATACAATTTTGTCAAAAACATACAGCAGGACCACAGCTGGCCTTTGCTGCCCTAAGGGCCAGGGTTTTATTGCTCTAACAAACCTGATCATGATCAATAAAATAAATAAATAAATCCATCATCAGGATGAGGGTAAGGCAGAGACAAACTCTGAACATGATGACAAGAGGTGGCTTACCTTGTCCCTCAGAGGGCATTTGGTGGTTGTTGCCCTGCTCTGTGTACGCCATGCCCCTCGATGGAGAAGGAAGGCATCTTTTGCAGAAGGAGTGCAGGCAGGGCAGCAGTTTGGGCTCCCTGCTGTGGAAGCTGAGCTTACACAGGGGACAGATGTCCAGCAGGCCCAGACTGCCTTCCTCTTTCGGCTTGGCCTCTTGGATCGGCTTGCTCTCCGCCTCGTTTTCCACGATGATCACGATATCATCCGATTCGATCGTCTCTCCGTTTTCCTCCATTGTCTCAAAGCAGAAAGTGTGTCCGAATATCACAACTTGTTAATAATAACAATAAAGATGACGAACAATAAAAATCCTGATTTGAGTCGCCTTCAGCATACGCATGCTTGTAGCATCATGGAAGCTTTCATGGGTTTAGATATAAAAACCGTCTGACATCACGTTAACTACTGCTTTAAAAATTCAGGTCCGTGAAAACGAGTAACGTTATCATAACTAAGTATTAACTTTTACTAAACGTAAAAAAATAGCCACCGCTGGCTGACATCGAGCTAGCAAGCCAAACGTTAATTAGTAAAATATACAAACACGCCTATACAAATATCCGGGAGGAATTCGTTTCGGGGAAACACATATTAAATATAATAAATATATATACTATTATTGAATAATAAGGTTCAATGTTTACAAACACTACACCTAGCCCAACGCTTTTGTCTACATCTAACTAGCTAAGAGATTCTGTTAATCGCTGCTCGCTAGCTAACAAACAGACAACAGAATGGCGTTATTTCAAATCCAGATCTGTACTTCCTACCTAGCTGCACTTCGCAATACGAAAACTAACCGTTCACGTCGCCTACTTAGCGCACTAGATATTTAAATTTACTCAATTTGAAACACGTAGTCAATTTACCGAGGCCGCAGTGGGATGACGACGGAACGCGTCGTGTGCCAAACTTCCTCCTCCTTAGTGTTATGCGTTTCCCTTTACGCTATGCGTATCCCCCGCCTCTCGATTCACGGGTAGATTCCTAGGGTTGGGGTTATAAAAAAAAAAGGTTTTCTGGGTTTTTTTTTTATTACAAGATGCCCAACAAAGCGAACCACAATTACTGACTACTATCACTAACAGGTTATCTACTAATAGCCTGTAAATAGTATTAGTTTTATATTTAACTAATAATACAGATTTAAACATTCTCTGAAGTTGTGAATCCGATAAGGGAATACAATCTGATAAAGCAAGTCATTTTTATTTGATCTTATTTTCCTCGATCAAACTCCGGGTTGAAGTTCAAAAGTCTCTGTAAGTAAGTAAGTAAGATGTAAGTCCATTCCATTATTAGTTAATTATGCTTTCATATAATCATATTTTAATCTGTATTCTTTCCACAATTTAAGATGTTTTATGCCTTTTTTTATATTATCTCTTTTATATTATCTTATTCATATATATATATATATATATATATATATATATATATATATATATGATAATCTATAACCATTTCACTGCATATCGTACTGTATGTGACAAATAAAATTTGAATTTGAATTTAAATTTTTTTAAATACCCAGAGTTATTATGTTACATGATAGAAACGTTTCTGCACTGTGCACACCCCTGAACAGGGTTCAACGACCAGCATGTAAATGTGTATTTGTGTGTAATGCTGACAATCGCAGCATTACACATTAACCTGTGTAAAGATATTGTGCATGTTGATTTCCTTGCAGAACTGTTCCTAACTATACTTGTGTTACTTGGGAGCAGATCATTTTTCATCATAACATGGAGCTGACAGCAAAAAGTCATTCTGTGACCATGAATAATGGGTTGAAAATCCCTCTAATGGGTATAGGCACCTATGGAGACCCTCAGACAGTAAGGGCGTATTTACTAATTTCCTCACTTACTTCCCTGATAAAGTTGACATTTTCTTTCTCAGAGAAATTCATCTGTTTTGGCTTTTCATTTTTTTGACTAGACTCCCAAAGGAACAGCGTATAACGCAGTCAAGCTGGCCATTGAGGTCGGATACAGGCACATCGATGGAGCTTTAGTGTATTTCAATGAGCATGAAGTGGGCCAAGCCATTCGAGAAAAGATTGCTGATGGAACAGTGAAGAGAGAGGATATTTTCTACTGTGGAAAGGTAAAGGATGAAAGCCGAAACTATTTATTGCTGATTTGCTGTGCAACATTATCTGTGTTAAAATGTAGGCTACTCTATGTGAAGTTATCTAGTGAAATACTGAGCAGGGGTTAACAGTTCAGGGTGTGCTTTAAGTCTTCGTGCATACAAGAAATACATACTCACAGCTTACTCATTCCATTATCAGAAGTATTTCACTACGTGTCAAACAATTCTTAACGGCTATCTAAAACCCAATGTATAAAATAACCTAAGTATGAACATTGGGAAGGAAAGTTCTTAATTTCGTCTATGTAGGAGACTTTTGGAACACGTTGTACTTCTAGTATTTGCATTGTTGCAGGCACAGTAGTACAGTACATCTTAAAGGATCATGTTTGGTCATGAGTTGGGATTAGTGGGATCAGAATGCATAAAGTGACATGTTCACCAGGAGTAGATTCATTGCAAAGACAGCCTCTGACATAATTTAGACGATATCCCATATAAATATCAAATTCATTTCAATATTATGTCTGTATTTTTACATTATTATATTATTATATTATATTATATTATAATAGTATTATTATATTATTATATCTACATTCCTAAATCTTACGTAAAAAAAATAATCTTCCTAGAACTAAATGATCACTTTTATTCATTAAACAAGAAAATGTAATAGATTAAAAAAAAAAAAACTTTGAAACTAAATGAAAATAAATGTGTTACAATTCTAATTTTAATTTGATTTGTCTGTGCTGCAACTGGTTACCTGATTTTTGAAATATATTTAATTCTTTGTCACTTAGTCACTAAGCGATAAATCAGTGGTTATGGTTAAACATTAAGAAAACATGTTGGATTTAAAGAAGATAGGTTTGTTGAATTGCAGCAGCAGATAGAATATCTCTATAATGTCAAGTAAGCCTGGGATTTCTTGTTTATGAGGGAGTAAAACCAATTGACATTTACAGAAGATTTCAAGCACAGTATGGCCTTCAGACTTTTAGCCGCAATAAAACATCTGGGCCTGTATTCCCAAACTACTTAGAATTCTATCAGAGAGCTCTTGGCCTAAAAAAAAAGTTGAAAGTGTTAGACTAAAGGTGATTTAGGAAACTTCTCAGAGCAACTCTGAGTAAGGAAAGTACAAAAAACCTTTATCTTAGTGAGAAGGTGTGGTTGACCCCGTTGCTAGGGATGACGCAGCAATCCAAGGACTGTGGTTGGTTAAATGTGCTCTTTGTGAAAATAGAATATATAATGATAGAAGTTTCTTTCTATCATATATAATGATAGAAGCAAAGTTTCTGTTATAGGCTAAATACCTTAAAGTTAATTAAAACAGCCAAATGTTGAAAATGTGTCTACTTTGGAAGCAACCAATTTCCATACAGTAGTTACTATATTTAAGCTCTTACATTTATTAACCATACTGATTTTATTACTTGTAATCCATTTCAGATTGATGGGAGCAAAATGATTCACCTTTTACCAATTTACATGATTGTAGGACAATCTGTTTAAGTTACACTTTTGGATGGTATGTAGCCAACAATCCAAGAGAGATGGAAGGAAGTAAAAGAACAAGAAAACCAAACTGGACAGAAGAACAGTGTTTACTTTTACGTTTAGTGTTTGGAGAATATTTCTTCTTTACGTCATTTTGTCCTCTGCTATAGAAACTCTTAAGTCTCTTAAAAGTCCTCCTCTCTATTCTTAACTCTCTATTTCTCTATTCTTAACAATTTTTACCTTAGTAGCTGTTTTTAGGTCTAAGATGTTTTGTGAATCATATTTATCTTTACTAAGATTTAGTCCTAAATTTAAGGGGAAATTCTAAGAAAATGTCATAATTCTAAGAATTTTCTTAGAATTTCATCACTAGGAGCAACTTTTAGGCTTAAGAATCTTTGTGAATACGGGCCCTGAACGGTGCAAACATTTTAAAGCATGTCCATGAATGATGGTGGCTCAGAGCCCACTGCGTTTGTTCCCGGGGAATGCCTCATTCTTGAGAAAAATCAATGGGTAACTTGTCTCCAACTTACAGAAAAGATGCATCTTTATGTGGAACAAAATCATTCATATAATTATAACATAAACATTTGATGCCATAACCAATCACCTTTCAACGAGGACTATCAGCCACCATTAGTCTTCTCATTATTAACTATATATTATATATGACTATAACTATATATTATAGTTAATTATAGTTATTCATATATAAACATGTATATATGTGAAAATTTAACCACAGTGTTTTCTATCTTGTCTCAGTTATGGAACACATTTCATCCTCCTGAGCTTGTAAGGCCAGCACTGGAACGAACTCTCAAAACTTTGCAGCTGGATTATGTGGATCTCTACATCATCGAACTCCCCATAGCTTTTAAGGTCCTTACATCACCTTCGCATGTGTATAATACTGAACAAAATTTATATTTCGTTTGTTGTGAATTGATTGGATGTGGCTTTATTTTTCATTTCTCTAGCCAGGAGATACTTTCTATCCAAAAGATGCAACTGGGAAGTATATTTATCACCACACAGACCTTTGTGCCACATGGGAGGTATGAATGTGTTGATTAGATTAAATGATTAGATTTGTTTTTAACCTCAGTGTCCATTACTTATTAATGCTGCAACCATTAGACCAAGACCTACATTTATTTTAGCATGATTAATGAATATAAACCTTGAATATAATATGTGGGGGGGATCATTTTATGCAGATGTTGGAGTGGAGTGAATGGTAATGGAAACTAAAATGCTTAATCCTTTTCTTTAACCATATTATTGTCTCTAAGGACAATGTTATGTCATGTCCAGTCTTTTACTGACAATAGCATAATCCAAAACTTCACAGAGAAACATTTAATAAAATCTTACTTTTTTAATATTTAAAAACTTACAGAAGGTGTGCTAAAATATTTTGTGCTCTAACACAGCATGAGACTTCTTTACTTTGTGATTGTTCTATGGTTTTACTTTAGTTATTTAGCTCTGAACAGAATAGGTCAGGGTTCCACATTATTTACTTGGCTTACATAAAAGATAGTATATGTAGTGTATGCAAGCCACCATGTATAAGATATTGTGAATAATGTGCACAGTTTTCTCATCGGTTTTTCATCTGTCCCCATTTCCAGGCATTAGAGGCATGTGTAGATGCAGGGCTGGTAAAATCACTCGGAGTGTCTAACTTCAATAAGCGGCAACTGGAACTGATCCTGAATAAGCCAGGTCTAAAGTACAAACCTGTGTCAAATCAGGTAATCTGCCACAGCATAGCAAGTCAGTAAAAAGATTTTTTTTAAACTTATCCTTACTTCTTCATTATATTTGTTTTATCACTTTTTCCAATCATAGATTGAATGCCACCCATACTTCACTCAGCCTAAAATGATGGACTTTTGTAAGCAGAATGAAATTGTAATTGTTGGATACAGTCCCCTAGGAACATCCAGAGACCCATCTTGGTATGAAATACTTTACATTCACATTAAAATACTTTACATGTACGAAGAAGGATAGACAGACAACCTAAAAAAAATAAGGCCTTAAAAACCTTTTGTTTGACAGATTTCAAACGTTTTTCACATTCATTAGAAACTGAGTACAGTTCTGTGACTTGACATTAAACTTATGGAGAAATTAAACACATGATACAAAAATGTTCTTTTTTATTTTTATTTATTTATTGAGCATAATTATTCATCAGTAAATATATTTGTCATGAAAAGTATGTGAACCTTTGCTTTTAGTGAGCGACTGAACTGCTCTTTTTAGGATAGGCTTTTTTCACAGCATATTATTGGGGTCTGGACTTTGGCTTCTGTTCTGTATAACCATTTTATACTTGTTTGCTTAGGGTCATTGTCTCGCTCCATGACCCATTTTACACTAAAGCTTCAGGTCATGGACACACTGACATTTTCCTATAGATTTTGCCTGTACAATCTAGAAGTCATAGGTCAATTAAAAAAAAAAGTCATAGACTTGAATCTTGGATGTTGATGTTGCCTTGATGTTGATGTTGTCTTCATGTTACCCAGGGTTCTTAACGAGAACTTCCTTTGCCATTGCAGTGATATTTGCTGCATAGCCACGCATTGGGAGAGTAAAAGAGATAATGAATTTCCTCCATTTGTATGAGGATTGTTCAAGTAAAAACAGGACTTTTGATTACACAGAACACAAAAATGTGAAAAACACTAAAACTCTACCTTTATTTCTCCGTATAATCTCCTGCTACACACTCATCCCAGCATTTCACTTGTGGTTCGTCGCCAACAAGGTAGAAAGTTTTCTCAGTACGCTGGAGCCATGATCAGACTGCCTGTTTTACATCTGAAGAACTGGTCTCCCAGAAACTTCTTTAATGACCCAAACATGTGGAAATGGCTTGGAGCGAGGCTGCGACTGTAAATGTGGCAATAACTCCCAGCTGTAATGTGCACATGGTGTTTATGACTGGTTGCGTGTACAGTTCCTACAGACAAATGTGTCTCTTCTACACACAAATGTGTCTAATTAGTTTTTTAAGGATTAGGCCCTCCAGTTGCTGGGCTCCGAGTTACCTCAGCCGGGATTGTGATTCACAGATGTATGGCTTTTTTTTATGTTTGCACAATTCACATTTTTACTGTGGTGAAGAGTCTCATTATCGTAGTGTGCTTGAAGTCTTCTGTAACCATCAATTGGTTTCCCCCCCTTATTCACCAGAAATTTCATCACAAGTCAAAGGTTTGACGTGAAAACCCTTAAATATATTGTGCCTCACACCGGATTGGTGGAGGCCACACTATTTCTAAAAATGGTTTCGCAACCTGGTGAGCATCGATAACACTCTTTCTGAGGCCTTTGACCAAGGCTAGGCACACTCGTATAAACCTATGTAGTGAAGAACAGACTTTATTAGCAAATGTGCAAGTTTATGTTCTTGAAACATGGGTGGGCCCGCTAAACTCACACCTGATTGCCATCCATTTGTTTTTGAATTTTTTTTCTTTAAACTTATTTGTAATGCTAGAGGTTCACATGCTTTTTCCAACTAAGATATGTAATGCTGAATATTTTTGCTTAATGAATAAATATAACAACTATAGTACAGTATGATTGTCTATATTGATTGACTGGCTTTCCTTTTTTTTCTTGATTAGTCATAGGACTTCACATTTCAGGGCATATTTATATGCAGAAACACAAAAGTGTAAAGGGTTCGCAAAATATGTTCTACCAGCACTGTATATAAACTGGTGCAAATAATCTGGATATAAAATTGCAGTAACTTTTTTTTATAATTACATCATCTGAAGGATATTAATCAATGTTTATAAGAATGCCCCCTTAATTCATAAATCTACATAAATTAAGGATACAAATGTTTTTACAAGGTAACAGGATGTTCATGAATAACAGCTTTCTTGTGATGATGTCTAGCTTTAATAAATAAGGCCATGTGTACTGATTATTGCTATTCTGTTTTTTCCCCCTGTGGTACAGGGTAAATTTAAAGTGTCCCCCTTTGCTGGAGGACAAGATTCTGGTGTCCATTGCTAACAAGTATAAGAGGACCACAGCACAGGTTGCACTTAGATTCAATGTGCAGCGAGGTGTGGTGGTCATTCCCAAGAGCTTCAACCCAAAGCGCATCAAGGAGAATTTTGAGGTTTGTATATTCTAAAAACTGAGTAATGTGCAGTTGAGTTTAAAATTCAGGATATTCTTACTTGAGAAAACTATAAATACATACAGGCTTTCAGGGTACAAGGTTCTACAGATGTTTCACAAATAACCAAAATGGGTAAAAAAGATATGGTATAAGTAGTAAAAAAAAAATAATAATAATATATATAAATAATAATAATAATAATAATAATAATATTATTATTATTATTATTATTATTATTATATAATATATATATATATATTACAATACATTTTTGTATTGTATTTGGGTTTCTTTGTTAGTATCACTGCGCTGGTTGCTACATTTATAATAATGATAAAAACTTGCGAGACATTAATGCCTGAATAGATACAGATCTTTTTTTCAGTGTAATTAGCTGATAATTAGCTCCCTCGTATTGTCTTGGGGAAAAACACTATAAAATACCTACAGACATGTGTAAATGTTAGTACCCCTTTTAATTCTATGTTTTTTTGTGCAATAACATAATAATAATAATAATAATAATAATCTGATCATAATAGGTCTTATTATTAGGTAAATACAACAACATATAATTTTTTCACCATGCCATTATTTATTTAACAAAAATGAAGCCAAAGATGTGGGCAATACTACACTCTTACTGCTTCCACAGGATTTAAGAGGTTAAGTTGCATTTGGTTCTGTTAATCATCAGCATCACTGATTAATTGATCAGTGGGTGTGCAGACTTCTATAAATGCAGAAGTTTTAATGTTCTACAGTGAGTTGCCAATTTTCCCAGGAACGGATGTCCCACCACATTCACCCCAAGATCAGACCGTGCAATGCTCAGAGAAATACAAAAAACCCCAAGAGCTACATCTCAGACCCTGCAGGCCTCATTGGGCATGTTAAATGTTAAAGTCTATGATACCATAATTAAAAGAAGACTGAAAAAAGTACAGTTTGTTTGGAAGGTTTGCCAGGAGAAAGCCTCTTTTATCTTAAAAGAACATGAAAGCATGACTGAGATTCACTGTAATATATTTGAGGTAATTTTTCTTGCTAGATATTTGACTTCTCTTTGACTGATGATGAAATGAAAGTGATCAATGGGCTTAACAAGAACATTCGCTTTGTGGAGCTTCTCATGTAAGTCACACATCTACAGTATCAACTGACATGTCTTTAAATTTGACTAATATTTTATCCAAAGTAGTGTTTACTAAATCGAAACACAGACCTTATAGTTACTAGCATACAACTTTAACTTTCAGCTAATTAGCAGGTCCTTCATGAGCTGACTGGGATGTGTTTTGGCAGCGAAAATACTAAGCAGTGAATTGCTCAGAACTGAGCCTAATTGTTGTTTATCTTTTCACAGGTGGGGTGATCACCCTGAATATCCATTCCATGATGAATATTAAAACAGTTTTCTATGAGCAAAATAAATGAACAGCGTTGCTTAATACAAGGTGACAAAGAATAACGGGAATTTTTGAAATGCGTATTGGTAGCCATTAGCAGGTGGTAGCACTGCGAGTTAGTGACATTTAGTTAAATATACTTTAGTATTTCTACAAGTTTTAGGTTTCAATTACTATGAATAAAATTTATTTCTTTTATCACTTCTAGTTCTATTGGATTGTAAAAAAGTTCCCGTTTTTTTGTGTCACCCTGTATAAATAGATTGCAGTGACCCTGGAAAAGAAATATTTTCTGTCTGTGCATTATCTGTTCAGATAAGTGCTTACACATCTTCATAACAGCAAAGCTCAACACATTTTGAACGTGCATAGTTTATTCAGATTGTATGGACGAGGTTTACACTTTGGTTTACTCAGTAAAGTTGATTCAGGTAACAATCAAATATTTTAATCATTATCAATTTAGGTTGTACTTAAATGGTTGAGATCATCAGAGTAATTTTAATACTACACATCGATAACCCGAGTAAATACAAAATGCCCCCCTCCCCAATGGACTGTGATTAGCCACCTGCTGAATCAAGAAATCAGTAGAACCTTTCTGACAAAGTGAAGCACGCTAAAAGATAAAAAAATTTTAAAAAAAAGGGCAACACATCATGCCGTGATGTGTTGCCCTTTTTTTTTTTTTTTATCTTTTAAAAAAGAAATTCAAAAACAGATGAGAAACAAAGAAATTGACATGTATCTATCAGGAGAGGGTTACAAAACCATTTCTAAGCCTTTTTGACTCCAGTGAATTAGGGTGAGAGCCATTATCCACAAATGGAGAAAATTTGTAACAGTGGTAAACTTTCCCAGGAGTGGCTGGCCAACCAGAATTACTCCAAGGGGACAACAACAACTCATCCATGAGCTCATAAAAGTACCCAGAACAATGTCTAAAGAACATCAGACCTCACTTGCCTCAGATAAGGTCAGTGCTCATTATTCAACAATAAGAAAGAGACTGGACAAAAATGGTATGGAAGAGTTCAAAGGCAAAAGCCAATGCTGACCAAAAAGCACACAAAGGCTCATCTTACATCTTGAAACATCTTGATTATCCCCAAGATTTTTGGGTAAATATTCTGATGAGACAAAAGTTAAACATTTTGGAGAGTCCATCCCATCAGATCTGGCGTAAAACTAACACAGCATTTCATAAACAGAACATCATACCAACAGTCACACATAGTGGTGGTTTTGTGATGGTCTTGGGCTGCTTTGCAGCTTCCGGAACTACCTGGAACACTTGCCATAATTGATGGAACCATGAATTCTGCGCTCTAGCAGAAAATCCTGAAGGAAAATGTCTGGCCATCAGTTTTTTATCTGCTGGGTCACTGCAGGACAACAAATCTGAAACACACTAGCAATTCCACCTCTGAATGGTAAAAAAAAAAAAAAAAGAGCTTTTGGAGTGGCCTAGTCAAGGTCCAGACTTAAATCTGATTGACATACCGTGGCATATACGTGGCATTTCTTTCTTTCTTTCTTTCTTTCTTTCTTCCTGTACAGAACTTGCAGTAGGTATTATAAATAATCAGGTATTATATATATATATATATATATATATATAAAATTTTATTTAATTTCCAGTCTGTGAAGAACAGCACATTTGTAAGAGTCATCTCATACTGTATTATTATTATTGGCAAATTTTAAAAATAAACATGATGATTTTGGTTTTATTTGACTTCAGTGTTATAATGATGCCTGATGAGTTTGGGTCCTCAAATGTTTAGCTGCTTCTGATCTGTGAAACGTTCTCTTATGGTCTAATTGTGCTTTATGGTATTTTTAACAGTTTTTATCCATTACCTGCAGTGGCCCTAAAGTACATAACACATTTACCAAAATATTACCAAAGTGTCAGGATCCTTCACCCAAACATATGTTTATTCCATGACAACCACTGGCCATATTGAGTGAACCATATTTCAAAAGGACAACCTTCTGGTATTTAACTGGGCGAAAAAGTCAATTTACAGTTTTCATTTTATACTTCCCATTTTTTCTGCTAATGTGGTTATATTTTGTGAAATGTCATTGTATTTTGTACTTGAGGGCCACCGTAATTACCTGATCTGTGCCAGTTGACAGTTTTAAAGATGATGTAATGGTGATTGAACACACTATTTAAGTATGCCTGACTATGACCCACATACATGGGCCTTCTTTAAATTTTTGTCTGTTTACGCTGAAGCCATAAGATTTTCTTTCACTAGAACTAAAAAAAATCCAAAATCCAGATCCAAAATTCGTTCCAGCATAACAATGGCTCATACACAATGCAAGGCCGTTGAAACACCACGCCTTACAAGGTAGGTGTGGAGGAACTTGTGTGACCTGTTTGGGATGAAATGAAACACATATAGACCTTCTCACCCACCTCCTTACCCACCTACCCAACATGCAGACTTTACTGTCTTAATAACTGACAATGAAAATGAATACACCCTAAGTGAAACTATGTCCAAAGTGTCAATATTTTGTGTGAGCACCATTGTTATCTAAAGGTAGCACAACCTTTATCCACTTGTGCGTGGACTTCACCAGAGCTGCAAATGTTGTTGCTGGGATCCTCTTCCAATTCTCCATAATGATATCACAGAGACTTCCTCGGCCACTGACAAACACATGAACATGATGAATAGAACATGTGACTTTGCATGGTTAAAGATGTACAGCTTTTATCACTTAGGGTGTACTGACTTTTGTTGCCAGCTATTTTGACAATAATGGCTTTATGTTCAGTTATTTTAGGAGGACAGTGAATCTATGCTGTTATACAAGCTGCACATTGACAACTATAAAATATATCCAAGTTTTATTTCTATAGTATTCCATTTTGAGAGGATATACTAAAATGTTTGCTGAAATTAGAGGAGTGTACTCATTTTTGTGAGTGGGTGTATGTAAGCCATGGCCTGCATAATAGTTTATATAAAATCACTGACAAAATCTGTTTTGGGAACTTATTTAGTTCCTGCTGCTGTGACCTCATAAGAACATTGTACTTTTTTATAATAGAAAACCACAAAACCTCTAACATAATGCAGTGTATTAAGCATAGTTCTATATGGATGTGTCATATCCCATAATAATTGGCTTCCTTGGAAATATAAACAACCGAAAAAATGGACATGGTTAATACACTATCAGGTACTGTAGTTGTGATATCATTTGTGTGCATGTATGGCAGTGTATTCTAAAAAAAGTCTAGGTTAAGTCTAGTCTAAATCTCAATGACAAGCCCACTGAGTACTGCTGTACTGAAGTTAGACAAATTAACAGCTGAGAAAATGATTTAATTGCTTTGAAGTTTGGCTTTGACTGGGAGCAACTTGTGAAGTCCAGACTGGAGTCAACCATCAACCTCCATCAATCAGCACCAGATGCTTTGCAATTCCCAAATATGTTGGTTGAACTTGTGGAACAGATCTTCAGAAATATACAGTAACAATGTCCTCTTTAAATTTTCAAGAAGATTTGCCTCCAAGCACAGAGCAAAAATAAAATAAATATATACAACATTGTAACTAATCACATGATTGACAGAAATGCCCAAAAATGTATACAATCTTCTGACAATCACATAATAGCATCAATGATGGTGTGACTACTGACATCTTTAGAGGAAACATAATATAATACTACACATTGCTGCCACAATTCAATTTGAGTTTTAATAAAGGTCATAGAGAACCTATTGAAGTTTGTATACATTTTTGGACCCTCTGTATATACAGTACCAGTCAAACGTTTGGCCACACCTAATTATATGGTCTTTTATTTGTTTCTACATTTGTAAAACCATGCTGTCCGTAATATGCAATAATCTCCTCTCAACAGTTGATAAGTAGATGTCTCTGCTACTTATGCTCTGTAAAGCATTTATAATGACTCCAATCTGAAGTGCTGTTAATTGGTGATTTCTGAGGCTGGTAACTCTAAATGAAGTTCTCCTCTGCAGCAGAGGTACGTTTTGGTCTGGCTTTCCTGGGATGGTCTTCAAGAAAGCCAGGTTCATCATGGTGCTTGATGGGATTTGCAAATGCACTTGATAATACTGTTCTTGCAAGAACTATTCCGGAATAGCTGACCTTTGTGTCTTAAAATATTAATTGACTGTAGTTGTTGCTTAATTTTCAAATGCCATATGTGTTATCTCGTAGTTATGGAAAAAAAATCCATTATTGTTCTAGATTGTACAGAATAAATCCAAACTTTTTACTGGTACTGTACATTTACATTGACGCACCGGTCCATTAAAGCACGCACGGGTACACGGACGGTACTATGAAAACTACCGTATTAGTATTATGAAAACTACAGCTGGGGGCAGAGCTTTTTCTTACAAAGCCCCAAAGTTATGGAATAGCCTTCCAAATAGT
>JAQMYJ010000004.1:13163415-13186959 GCA_030014305.1 Clarias laeviceps
GTCGCCCTCGGCTTGTTCATCAGGGACTATCTGACCATTTTGATTCATACACATTCACATTCCATACAAACTTAAATGATTCTTTTGATTGTGTAAAGTTGCTTTGCGACAATGACAATTGTTAAAAGCGTTATACAAATAAAATAGTATTTAAGTGAATTGAATCGTCTAATAAAATGTACAACATCTGTAAGAAACATCTGTAAGAAACTATTAACTATTGGTAAGTTCCTGAGAATATGGGCGGGAATTTCCCGGCAGCCTTTGCAAGCGAGACTTTAGCAACTAATTTTAAAAAGTATTGTATACTTGGTTAATTTATTAATTTACGTACTTAAGAGTTAAAATATGAAGTTAAACGAGCGTCGTGAACATTTCTATAAACGGAAATTAATGGTCAATTTCACTTCCGGCACCAGCGTGACGTAGTCAGTTCTCTGTAGTGTGAGAGCTACAGACATGTTAGCAGCTTGCCTAGCCAAAACAACCCGCTCGGTTTAAACAATTAAACCTGCAATTTACCAATTGTTGGCCCGCTGTTTGTAAATAAATAGCATCAGTAATCTGTGTGTACTTTTTTGCCAGTCTTGCGAACCTTGTAGATATGCTTTCCCCCTCTTTTTTTATCCAACCCGTATTCTGAGATGTCCCGCCTCATACTTTGCTATTGGTTAGTAGTGGCGGCAGCGGATGGTAGCTCTCCGTTGCGATTTGCTAATAGTTTATACAGAGACACGGTCAACCAATCAGAGACTTGTAGTTGTAGGAAGTAGGAATTTACCCGAAAGAGGGTAGGAAAACTAAACCGGGGGGGTGGCGTAGTGTACGGTTTGTGTTCAATTCGACGTCCTGTTTTCGAAACAACAGAGAAAAACAACCCTAATTACATACTGCACATGGAAATGAATTTTTGTAAAAAAAAGAGTAACGCATTAGTGTTATGGTATTCCGGATGTAGTTATTGTACATTGTTGTAAAGTGTGTAAAACGGGATTGTTTTCAGGTCGTTCGCACTGGAAGGCCAACATACAGACAGGCAGTGATGGCGATTAGAGAATGAAATGAAGCCGTTCTTTATTCCGCGACCCGATCATGCATGCAGTACTGACGCGTTGGGAAGTATGTCTCTTCTAGTTGCAAGTGTGTGAAGATCGCTTTGTTGTAAAGTGAAACTTGAGGTTTATCCCGCATCATGGCGGTGTACACGGAGTTCCTGCCTCCTCCCGAATGCCCGGTGTTTGAGCCGAGCTGGGAGGATTTCTCCGATCCGCTCGGCTTCATCAACAAGATCAGACCTATCGCAGAGAAAAGCGGCATCTGCAAGATCAGACCACCTCAGGTACACCACATCCTCATCTCTACACTTCACCTTAATGTTTACTGACTGATGCACAGTGGTCAAGCAACAACCAGTCCTTTTACATGTGTACTCGACTCAGGAGAGGGCACCAGGACACACACACACACACACACACAGCACTTTGACCTTAAATATTATATATTTTCAGGTTTCTAATCGAGCTAAGACAAAGGACTCCTTTTCTGAATCCTAAATACTTTGGGGTGTTTAGTTTTTATTTTTAAATATGTACAAAAAGAGGTAAACAGTGAAACGCTTCTGCAAATCCTTTGTGAAATTCAAAACAATACAAGAGCATAGGGTCATTATATAAAGGGAAATATATATGTATATATATATATATATATTATCAAATCATAATTGTGATATTTTATATATATATATATATATATATATATATATATATATTTTTTTTTTTTTTTTGCATTAGCATTTGCATTTCTAAATAGTTTTTGTTTTCTTTCTACAATAAATAAAATAAAGGTTTTCTCTGTACGTTTGTCAGAACTCGCTCTTTCAATATCATCTCTCTGTTTCATACATTGAAGTACCCGAAACCAGTCTCAGAAAAAGAGTCTGTCTGTATGTCTGTCCAATCAGATTTTGTCACAACATCATGCAAAACTGGCTGAAAATTAATGAAACTTTTGCAGTTCTTAAACCTGAAGTTTAACCTGCACCGTAAATGAAATTAAAATGTTTAGTAAAAGCCTTGATATGACCAGTTATGCCTAATTTAAAATAAGCTACTTGCTTACTGTAAACAGCCACCTGCACCAATAGATATGAATTTTTAACTGGGATTAGTTAATATTTTCACAGCTGAAATAACAGCGCTGAAGTGAATTTTTACATGCTGGAGTTGTTTCAAGACAAAACGTAATCTTTATCCGATTAAAATTTTCAAGTTCTCATCTGTGATTAATGCTCCGATTACCGAACAGGGAGTGTATTTGACTGACGACGAAAGAAGTACAACTTGGTGTAAACAAGGCACAAGATACTCAATCTTACAAAATGTTATTTCTTTGTATTAATAAGTTAGGCAGAGTTAGATTTAGGCTGCTGTACAGAACAGAATATCACTGATTACATTAAAGCTGATCAGCTTATTTTAACTTTAACCTTTGAACTTTTTACTTTCTCTTTTTGGCAGGTACTAATGCTAGTACAACATAAAGTATTCCTTGGATGGAACCTAAATAGTTTGGGATGTTTAGTTTTTCTTTTTACAAATCACAAAAGGAGGAAGATGATAAACAATGCAACGTTTCTGTAAATTCTTTGTGCCAAAATTCTAATTTGTGCATTAAGAAAAACAAATAAAATTATTAAATATCACAATTATGCTCTGTTAGTTGATTACTGATATTCTTGAAGATTTTTTTGCATTAGATTTTTTTTTTTTTTTACTGCCTTGTTAAACAAACAACCAAAAAAAGTTTAGTTTGGATAATGTTAAAACTAAAGTAGACACTTCTAATAGAAAGGCTTTTTCAGCTGTTTTAAAAAAAGATTTCTAAAGGAACCTGGCAGGTTTACCATCACACCCAAGTTTCACATAATGCAGTGGCAGCAAATGGATGTAAACAATAACATATTAAATTTTTTATGTTTATTAATGTACCTTAAGAGAGGTTCTTATACCAAGGGTGTTCAAATTAAACCAGGGCTTGTCATGAAATTTCTCGTGATTGAAGGCATAAAACTGATTGACAATTACAGAAGCATAATTTGGTGATGAGACTCTAACATTTGAATGGTGCAAACTCCATTTGAATTAACATTTGAATGGTGCAAATGTTTTAAAGAACGCTGTACATCCGTGAATGACAATGCTGGCCGAGGTGGCTCTGAGTCCACTGAAGTTGTTCCCGTGAACATTGAGCTAGGGGAACGCCTGATCCTTGAAAGTTGACTTGTCACAAGCTTGTGGTGGTGGTGGAGGGGGGGAACTGTACACACAATCCTTTATGAACACCACTTGCACATTATAAAAACTGGAGTTATTGTTACATCCCCATACAGGCCTGAACTCACTTTAAGCCATTTACATTTGCATTTACAAGCCATGTTTTGCCCAGTGTTTCAGACATGAAGGTTTAACTTGAACATCTCTCAACTATGCAAGAAAAATTAATGTGAAAGTGACTACTAATGTTATTGTTTGTGCTTTAAATTCACATCGTAAGTATACTGTACATGCTGCAGGATTTGTGATTAAAGAGAGCATTAAGGCAGTATGCTTCCACTGCAGTAAAGCCTGTCGATACATACACTTTGTTGCACGTTTCTGACTAAATGGCACTGTGATTTCCCAAAACGTCCCAGGACAATATTCTTACAGCATATTATAATGTAACTACTGTGACTTATTTAGTATCTGGTTTTAAATAGGATAAACATTGACATAAATATAAACATTATGGAAAACCAGACAGCAGAAAGTTACATACATTAAACTTTCAGTAGTCTTTTAATTGCAGAATTAACTTTGTATATTTGGGTCTTTTGGTGTTGTAGGACTGGCAGCCTCCTTTTGCTTGCGATGTGCGCAACTTCCGTTTCACACCGCGAGTCCAGCGGCTCAATGAGCTCGAGGTAAGGTTTCCATTTCATCTCTTTAACAGCACTGTCATTGTTGTGCTCGTTCTGACAGTCGCCCTGTGCACAGTGACTTGCTTTTAGGATTTTTAGAGCAATCATTGGTAAAAGTAGGATGTAAATTGACATTTTCTCATCTTGATATAGATTAAATATGATCCAGTAAAGGGACAAATTCAAACAATTTGTTTATATCGATTGATTTCTTGTACCAATACTATGGTACTTTTCCTCATTTCCCCTCTTACATCTTAAATTCTTAACTGAAATTATTTCCTATTTAATAATCGACTAAACTGACAGAAAAATAGCCATGATCTTATCTTGTCGTGACTTATACAACTTTCTTTTATATTTCTAAACAAATGTTAACAGTCAGTTGTTATTTTAAGACACTATTCCGGAATAGTTCTTGAAAGAACTGTGTTGTCAAGTGTTGTCTCATGACGACCATCCCAGGTAAGCGAGACCAAAACTTACCTCTGCTGCAGAGGACATGTTAATTTGGAGTTACCAGCCTCAAAATTAACAAACAGCACCTCAGATTAGAGCTGCTATGAAGGCTTTACAGAGCAAAAGTAGCAGATGCATCTCAATATCATCTCAGCATCTCAAATATTCAAAAGAGATTATTGCATATTTTGTATGCCTTCAACATTTTTTTACCATGTAGATAGAAATAATCAGGGAAGATGATAGAATTAGAAGGTGTGCCCATGGAACCTCAAAAAGCCTAACATCTACCTGGATCTAGGAAAAAACAGAAGTCTAAAACCCATCCAAACGAATATCACCAACAATTTCTGGACATACCAGGAAAATTACCACAGCATACCCCAATATACATGGATGGATCAAAATTAGGAAATAAAGTGGCAGCAGCCTTTGCAACAAACCTACTACATCAGGGTGTACGCATCCCAGACCAAAGTTCAATTTTTACTGCAGAAGCAAATGCTCTGCTCATGGCTTTGAAATTCATTGAAACCACATCACGAAAGGATTACCTAATAATAACGGACTAAAATCATGCGGACAGAGCTGCCAAGGAAGCATTGTCTAAAAGACCAGTCAAATGTTTTATTCCCTTCTCAGATTTGAAGCCAGTTTTGAATGAATACATCAACAATAAATGGCAATCAGAATGGGACCAATACTCAAAATAATAAAAAACTATCTCAAATAAACTCTGATTATCAAGACACACTTTTCCTTTTAAAAATCGCTGGGATCAAGTGACCTATACAAGATGCAGTAACGGACACACAAAAGCAACTCACACATTTTTACTGTCAAGAGAAAATCCACCACAATGTTCATCATGCAGAACCCAGTTGGCCATCAAACATATTTTATTTGACTGTGACTCTTTTACTCCTTTAAGGAACTTGTTTTACTCTATTGATACTTTTAAAAAAGTTTTTGAACAAGTAAATCCAAATATGGTTTTAAAATTCTTAGAAAAAATAAATCTTAAACATCTTATCTAGTTTTTAAATAACAAAAATGCTTCTCACCATGAATATAGCCATAGAAGCTGGCATGGTGTTAAACAAAGAAAGAAAGAAAGAAGGTGTGTCCAAACATTTGACTGGTAGTGTACTTGCGAATGTCCCAAAAGTAGCCGAACTGCTATTTTAATTATATTCCAAAACTGGAATATAATTAAAATACAAAGTTTTGATCTCCAGTCGTATGTACTGTAAGTCTCCATTTGTATGTACAAAAAAACGGTCAGATTTGCTTAATACATATCTTCTGTTTGCACTGCAGGTGATCTGGGTACAGAAAATAACTTGGTGTGAATTCTTTTTTAGTACATGTGTATAAACCTATTGTTTACTTAGGCACAAACTGTATTTGTGAAATTGTTTAACGCTGTGGTGAAGTGCCAATATTTTTCTTCTCTTTCAGGCCCTCACCAGAATAAAGCTCAACTTTCTGGATGAAATTGCAAAGTTTTGGGAACTCCAGGGCTCTAAACTGCGCTTTCCACATGTGGAGAGAAAAATCCTGGACTTGTACCTACTCAGCAAGGCAAGGCTTTCTCACTCAAGTCAGATGATCAGGTTCAAATTGTATTTATCACATACACAGTGATGCCCAGTACGATATGCAGTGAAATGCTTATACGACCACCCGTGACCTTAAAAATTTAAAAACAATTAACAGGAAATAAGAAATAAAAATCTGAAACTATAAGAAAATAGAACAAAATATAAAAGTGTTTAAAAAATATATTTAAAAAATATATATATATATATATAAGAAATATAAAAACTTATCTGTACAAAAGACAAAATAGCAAGTTTAAATGGAGTATCATGATTAAGTGATCAGAATCATTATCCTGATTACATACATATATAGCCATTGTTTCCTTACATGAGCAAAATGCAAGAATAGTTTTACAATTCTAGTTTCAAATGCTTCAGTAGCAATGCTGTCAAAAAAGGTGTAATACTTTACTAAACCATGTATTTTTTGTGGTCTGGAAAATGGCAGATGGCATGGTCACTGAATTCTAGGACACAGCAAAAACAGACCAAAAAAAATCAGGTCTTGTCCTAAATTGATTATTTTTCTGCCTATAATGCTTATTATTGTATTAAACCAAAATATGTAAAGAGAACTTGAGACAAGAATGATAGATAATTAATTAAAATTGACATGTATCAAAATTGATGGAATGTGTTGATATTATTAGGTTTATATTTTCTCTTTGGCAGAACTCAAATATAAACACAACTGAATTCAGGGATCTGTGGTGCATTTTTTTTGATGGGGGGTGAGAGTGTATGGGTAAGCATGGGTCAGTTGTCGACGAGATTACACGATTATTCTGTTACAGGGAAACTGAGCTAATTTTATAACTAATGTGTGCATCATTTTATCATCAGATGCTGGCTGTCATTGTATCAGTCCTGAAATTTTACTGCAGTCCTAATGGAACGTGCATTTGATATTTCACTATGTGAACCTTTTTCCGAGGCTTCTGTACTGCACATGT
Source organism: Clarias laeviceps (assembly GCA_030014305.1). Classification (NCBI taxonomy): domain Eukaryota; kingdom Metazoa; phylum Chordata; class Actinopteri; order Siluriformes; family Clariidae; genus Clarias; species Clarias laeviceps. Next base: position 13,170,390 of record JAQMYJ010000004.1, read on the forward strand.
AACTCAAAAATTATCGAATTGTGTTTATTGCTTTTATGATTGTCTCTCAGAGCTGTGTTTTTAATTTTTTTATTTTATCTGTTTTCCTCCTGTAGATTGTGTCTTCTGAGGGAGGCTTCGAGGCTGTGTGTAAGGACAAGCGCTGGTCCAAGATAGCAGCTCGCATGGGTTTTCCACCCGGCAAGGGAATCGGTTCCCTGCTGCGCTCTCACTACGAGAGGATCCTCTACCCATATGAGCTGTTCCAGTCTGGAGCTTCACTTTCTGTGAGTTCTACCTGACACATTGAGACACTGATAAAATAGTAATCAAATTAATTAATGCCACTGTAACTATAATGAAAGAATAAAACAGTCACGCACAACAACCAAACTGTCTAATAAGTGAAAGCATTAAAGAAAACCATTTTGTTCTTTTATTCATTTTGACATAAATATTAATAACAAATTCATATCTATATTTCAGTGCATACATGGGCATCCGCGGCAGTTTCAGAATTAACAAAGACATCTAATGTAGAGTCTTGAGCCATTAATTTCTTTATGTTGTGCATCCAAAGAGCCAGATCATTATATTTCTTGTATTTGTATTGTTGTATTAAGGAACAGTTCTAAAGGTTTTCTGAAGGATCTTTTAGATCTCATATTTGATGAGTTTTTGGCTCTCATTTTCACTTCAGTCCTTGTACCTGAGAAGTTTCAGTGGACTGTTTTTTTGTTTGTTAAGCCATACAGTCATCTACGAATCACTCAAGCATAAAAACATTATGCCTAACAACTCAAGGTGATAAGTTTACCAGTGATGCTGAATGCTGAGTGGTTGGAACAGACGAGAGGGGAAATGAGGTCGCTGCTGAGGTTGTTGCAGAAACAATCAAATTTAAAATTTTATTTAAGGCATGTTTCAGACTGTCACAGTAAAACATTTGTTCCTATTTCTATTATTTAATTTGCATCATTTAATTATATTTTAATTTGAAGAAATGAGAGGTGGCTGAAGACTTTTTCACAGTACCATATACTTGTTTAAAATGCTCTCTTTATCTGCTATCTAAGATGATGCAAAAAAAATAACATGCATTATGATATATATACAGTATATACACATGCTATTCCTTATTAATAAAATAACATTCTGAGTGAGTGTGCTGAATTCATAGTGCCCTGAGAAACAAACTTTAGAGAACATTCACTACATGTTTGCATTTTAGCAATAAGCAAAAGTCTCTAATTAATGAGTACAAGTCTCAGATAATGTTTATGAAAACATGGATACGGTTAGAAAGAAAATGCTCAAACAATGAGTTTATGAAAGGCCATGAAAGTGTAGTATACTATTTCTTTATTGCCCATCTGCCCTGTTTATTCCTGTTGTTAAGAGATGCCTATAAGCATCTAAGGACATGACATATAGTATTCATACTACTAAGAGCTAGTAAGTGTTATGATGCACTAGCATTCTCCGCTTCAGGGCATCCACCGGCTCTGTCAAACGAAAGACGAAGCCGAAGAGGTGGATGAAGGAATAGAGCGTGGCTGTGAGGAGGACGAGGAGGAGGAAGAAGAAAAGCTTAAAGAGAAAGAAGGCAAAGAACGGGAAGGTCTAAGCGACAAGTCACAGAAGAAGGAGCAGACACTTCCTGAAAGACGTTCACGACGCCTGAAGTCTGAGGTTAGTTGGGTAAAGCCTTGTTAAGGTGTGGTCCGCACTCGGCAGCCTTTTTCTTACTGCTTTGATTCATATCTTGATATGATGTATGTCAGAAATAGTACTGCGTTATTTGAAAAGATTTTCATGATGTGCATTTGTTTAACTGTGTTGTGTGATGGAAGAGGTACAATGCAGTGGAAACTGTCATTTTCACTAAAATGTCATTATTTATAACAAGAAGTTTTTATTTTATTTATTAAAATGTTAATATATTTTTCATTACTATGTATATAGATTACTGTTATGAAAATAATTTAGTTTATTTATATGAATGAGTCTTGAGCCACCAAATTATTAAATGATGTATATTAAATTAAGGAAATGTGAACAACAATTATAAAAAGTTCACGTCTGTTCCAATCATCACCAATATACTAATCAGTGGAGAAATCAAATACAACCTTAGTTCTGGTTCTTTTGTGTCCATTATTGTTTGTCAAAAACAATGACTCTTTAGTGATGGGGAAAACCATCACCATCCCAGTATTCCCAGCTAACGACAGCTCACAGCCTGGGATGCTTGACAATGACATGCTTGAAATTTTGGCGCAGTTCTAGTCATTGTCTGATCTTCATTTCAGAGAGAGAACAAAGAGCCCAAATGCCTGCAGATCTTTAGCAGCAGTCCTAAAGTGGTGGATTTTGAGATCGTTCCAGCTGGTAAATTTACACGCCTTCATGTTATTTAGAATCTTAATCAATGTGTGAGTTGTGATTTCTGGTAAACAAGAATTGTCGCACCTCTGTGTTTCGGCAATGCAGATGATGCTTTCATAAAAAAGCAGAAGCACCTGAAGGCTCAAGCATTTGCTATTAAGATGCGTCCACGCAAAGAGACCCTGGAGGTCAATTTTGTGAGTACTGGGTGTTTGTTTTAGCTTGATGTATTTAAATTACTACTGAACTAACTAACAGTAATCTTTATTGCATTATGGTGAACCTAAAAGACAAAAATATGAATTGTCTTTACATTATAATCGCCTCATAGATTGACCTGTACATGTGTATGGCATGTGGGCGGGGCGATGAGGAGGACCGCCTTCTCTTGTGCGATGGCTGCGATGACAGCTACCACACTTTTTGTCTCATTCCACCCCTTCAGGATGTGCCTAAGGGTGACTGGCGTTGTCCCAAGTGTGTGGCAGAGGTATGCAAAACAGCTTTTTTATTTATTCATTTTTATTTATCCTAGCTTGCTCTAGCCATTGTGCCTGGTATGTTTACTGTGGTGAGTGATGGTCTTGATTTCTCTATACTTCAGGAGTGCAGCAAGCCCCGGGAGGCATTTGGGTTTGAGCAGGCTGTGCGTGAGTACACGCTTCAGAGCTTCGGCGAGATGGCAGACCATTTTAAATCTGACTACTTCAACATGCCAGTTCATGTAAGACCAATACAGCCTAATCATGATATTCACTGACATCCAATTTACCTCTTTTAAAAACATAGAGAGTTATGTCTGAAGTTAACATGTTTACACCGCAATCTTCACAGATGGTTCCTACAGAGCTGGTGGAGAAAGAGTTCTGGAGGCTGGTGAGCAGCATAGAGGAGGATGTGATAGTCGAGTATGGTGCAGACATCAGCTCCAAAGATGTTGGAAGTGGCTTTCCTATGCGAGATGGAAAAAGAAGGCTTTTGGGAGACGAGGAGGTCAGCTTAAGTTCTGATCATAATGTTATTCTATACCTAAACTATAGGCATAGCAAAGAATTGCTAGTATGACTTTAGATATTTGTTTGTCATATAGATGCAGTGATGTGACCACATCTTCTCAATGTCACTCTGTTCCACAGGACTACACCAACTCAGGCTGGAATCTGAACAACCTGCCGGTGCTAGAGCAGTCCGTGCTTGCCCACATTAATGCCGATATCTCGGGGATGAAGGTACCCTGGCTTTACGTCGGCATGTGTTTCTCCTCCTTCTGCTGGCACATTGAGGACCACTGGAGCTACTCCATCAACTATCTGCACTGGTAAGTTGGTCAACGAGGCAGCAAGTAGAGATATTGTCATGATGTATAACAATGTGGCTCATAACTAGAGATGCAAAGGTGCTGCATTCTCATTGTAACGGTTTCAGCTTTTCTTTGGATTGCAATGTGGAATTCATGGAAATAGTGTTCTGTCTGTAAAACATCTATTCTGAGTTTCGTTTATTGGTATCACACTGGAGTCCTTAGAAAATGTAGAAAACGAGTTGTTTGTTATTGTGTGGATCAGGGGAGAGCCTAAGACCTGGTATGGAGTCCCAGCTTGTGCGGCAGAGCAGCTGGAGGCAGTGATGAAGAAACTGGCACCGGAGCTTTTCGACTCTCAGCCTGATCTGCTGCATCAACTGGTCACCATCATGAACCCCAACGTTCTAACGGAGCACGGTGTTCCAGTGGGTCAACACACTTACTAGACATGCACAGATGAGATGACACGTTCAAGATTTGATTAGATTTTTTGCTTTTTATTTTAACATTTACTTATATATTTTTTCATCCCTCAGGTGTATCGGACCAATCAGTGCGCTGGAGAGTTTGTGGTGACTTTCCCGAGAGCTTATCACAGTGGCTTCAACCAGGGCTACAACTTTGCTGAAGCTGTCAACTTCTGCACTGCCGATTGGGTAAGCCTGACCCCCCCCCCCCCTCCCCACATAACTCTCTAGCACTTAACAATATCGCATAACACCCCTGCATTTAGTCCCCTAATGGAACTGATCCTTCTCAGGAAAGCTTTTTTTTTTTTTTCCCTCCAAAATAAATTTATGAGGTAAACGTGTGGACAGACTATTACACAGCTATGTGTTATTGTTGTTTAATCCAGATTTATCTCCTTTTCTCTATTTTGCTAATGTTACTTACATGTTCACCTTGTAGCTACCCATGGGTCGTCAGTGTGTGGCTCACTACCGGCGGCTGCAGCGTTACTGCGTTTTCTCCCACGAGGAGCTGCTATGTAAGATGGCAGCAGACCCTGAGAGCCTGGACGTGGAGCTGGCAGCGACCGTGTGCCGAGAACTCGCAGAGGTGGTAGAGGAGGAAACACGACTCCGACAGGCTGTGCAGGACAGGGTGAGAGAACTTTCTTATTATTAGTAGATTCTTTAGCTGCTGGAGGCCTTTGAATTATAAAAAAAAATGTCTGACTTTATTTTTTTTGGCAAAAATCTGATGATGTACATATGTTATTTAATAAAATTAAGAAAAAGCATGCTATTGCAGGAAAAATAACTCCCACTGGTATGGTGTGATCCTGACTGATGTAAAACAGAGTTACTGTTACCAACTCAAACACGATGATTTTCCAATAAAACCCCAGCACTTTTTTTCATTTCTCCTACACCACAGCATTTAATTATACATTACTAGTGTTAGTAATGTCATTGATGGGTATGGAGTTTTTAGAAATAGTTAAAAGATTAAAGCTAAAAATAAGCTGATCAGCTTTAAAGTAATCAGTTATTTCAGATTAAAGCCCACGTCCATGGCTGTCTTTCTGTACGGATTAACTCTCTGTTTGACGTATTAACGTACAAGAAATACACTTTTGTATGGTTGAGTATCTTATTCCTTGTTTACACTAAGTTGTATTTCTTTTGTCAGTCTGGCACATTACTGTTCATTACATCACTTTTGCTCAACATTTTGATTTGAGCGCATAATAATGTGCTGTCAATTTGGGTATTTTATACATCGTCACCTCAGACTGCTTCGGATATGTTCGCTCTAACAACCCGTGTTTTATCTTATAGTGGCATTCCACATTAATGCTTTAATTAACACCACGATTTTGGAATATGTGAGACAAATTCGTTTAGGAATAATAAACATACAATGATCTGTCCATATATATCTTTCAAGATTCAGTTGACCAAAAAAACAAAAAAAAACATACCTGTTTTGGAGGCAGACAGAAATTTTTTTGAGACCGGTTTCCGGTCCTCCAATGTATGAAACATAAAGATATAATTGAAAGAGTGAGTTCTGACTAATGTACCAACAAAACTTTTGTTTATTAATAAAATAAATATCTATATAAAAGAAAAGACAACATGCTGCATAATAGTTGTGTTTAATACCTAAAAACTTTACATTATAGCAGCTAAACGCAGGATTTCCCTTACCAGCATTTTCTCTTTTGAAGTTAATTAAAACACTAGAAAAAATACACACTTTTCATGTCGTCTTATAAAAATCTTCATTATATCAAGGATTAAACATTTGTTAAATAACATTCTTTAATCATTTTATTATTAACCTAAGATTGAGCACTTTCGCTTTACTGAAACTGGACTATAGCACGCTCAGCCGTGTCAGATCTGTGATCATATGCTATTATTATATATTGCTATACTGAATTTCTATTATCTTACGAATGTGATTTCTGTCTGTCTCTATCTATCTATCTATCTGTCTATCTGTCTTTATGTGCACACAGTTTTTGTCTTTATTAATGTCTTTGACAAAAACAACAGCCTATTGAAATGGTTGGATACTTAATGTATGGAGACACCCCTATGCATTGTATTTTCCACTCTCTGTCTTCAGGGGTTGCAGTCCTCAGAACAGGAAGTGTTTGAGCTGGTCCCAGATGATGAGCGGCAATGTTACAAGTGTAAAACCACCTGCTTCTTGTCTGCTCTGACGTGCTCGTGCAGTCCAGAGCGCCTCGTCTGTCTGCACCATGCTACAGAGCTCTGCGACTGTCCTTTTGCAAACAAGTGCCTCAGGTTAATACAAAAACATGCTCTCACACACTATTACATCGATTTTTCTCAGCTCAGATCACACGCATTGTTACACACATGCTATAGACCTAAACAGCTGGTGTCATCCAGCTGTGTGAATCAGGTGTCTCCTCTCCACACTAAATAATGAATTAGGCGTCTATTAATGAAACGCAAATTTAATTTTATAACTTTGTGTGTGTTAAAGGTTTCGGTATGATGTGGAAGAGTTTCCTGCCATGTTGTATGGGGTAAAGTCCCGCGCCCAGTCCTACGACACGTGGGCCAAAAGAGTCAGCGAGGCATTGTCAGCGGATCAAAAGAACAAGAAAGGTAATTATCAAACACATGTGCACAAACTATACCTGCACACATTTTCACTGTAACACACTCATGTCTCCTCCGTCTCTCCTGTCAGATCTGATCGAGCTGAAGGTGTTGCTGGAGGACGCAGAGGACAGGAAGTATCCGGAGAACAATCTGTTCCGTAAGCTCAGAGAGATGGTGAAGGAGGCGGAGACCTGCTCTTCTGTGGCCCAGCTTCTGCTCAACCACAAACAGAGACACAAGTAAATGAACACGCTGTGATCTGGTTATGAATTATGAAAGCATAGGAAATATGGGGAGGGTCACTATAATTGTATTATTAACAATAATAATTTTGTAGTAGCGCTATTTTCTATTATTACTATTACTTTAAATTGCTCATTAATTTAATTAATAAATTATTCATTTAAGTTAATTCATAAAAATGTTTTATTTTTTATAAATGGTAATGAGAGTATTAAAACCATACCAACAAAACACAACATCAGAGAGCTATACATTGTCTCTTAATCTTCAAATTTTTTAACAAACTGCTGGATTGTTATTCGTGGTTAAAGAAGGGAGCGCACAGAGACCGGTCGTACACGCACCAAGCTGACGGTGGAGGAGCTGAAGGCATTTGTGGAGCAGCTGTTCCGTCTCCCATGTGTCATCAGCCAGGCACGGCAAGTCAAAGTAAGACACCAACCACCAACTCTCATATACACACACACACACACTCTCACACACATCTTCTCACCTTACAGCCAAAGTATGCCTGATGGTGATTCTATGTAAATCTTATACAACCGTGACATCAGGAGAAGTCATTAATGCCGGTTTTAGTTTGTCTCCCATGTGTGTGAGGCACTGTTGCTGTTCTGTGGCTCCAGTTTTTTAGGGTCAAATAAGAAATTAAGGCTAGTTCATAATACATTTCTTACACCTCAATTGTTTTGCATTATTTTTAATTATGTAAACAAAGTTCTTGCACTCTCTGGGAATATGTAACCACTAAACAGTCCACATTCCCAAATATGTTCGGAGAGAAACAATCACTGTGAATAAATGTATGAACATGAACAAATAGAAATACAAGTACGACCCTCTTGTTTCCCAGGGAAAGCCATGTAAAATAGAAGCTGGTAGGAAATAAATGTGAAAGTGGAGACAGTGTGCATTAAGGACCCAGATCAGAGACTCACTAAGAAAATGTTAAATGGATTTGCTTCACGTGCCATGTTGGAATAAAAGCTCTGAACCGCATACAGTCGACCCCTGAAATTCCCACCCGCAAGTTGTGAAAAAACGCAAATTTTCGATATGGTCATTTAAATGCCTATAAATGACTATTTTTAAAGTTTACACCCTAAATATGCCCCCAAAGGGGGGGGGGGGGGGAGGCGTTGTGGAGCCTATCCCAGGAGACTTTGGGCACAATCATAATATGGTTAATGTTTAAATTTGAATCTATAAAAGGTTGTTAAAATTGGAAACGTCACCTTTATGGATATCGGTTAAAACCGCTTTCTTAAGTCTGTTCAAGGGTTTTAGAATTAAAGAGTACAAAAGGACAACAGTGTGGAGACTGCACTAGAAGGTCATATTTTATACATAGAATCAACATCAGGTTTATTTATTTATTTTTTACCAAACAGCTTTATATTTCAGTCATGCTTCAGCTCCTGGATCCCTCACCGTGCATTCCTCCTTTTTCTCAGGAGCTGCTAGAGAACGTGGAGGATTTTCACGAGCGCTCTCAGCTCGCCCTGGCAGACGAGACCCCGGACTCAGCTAAGCTTCAGGTTCTAGTTGAGCTGGGCTCAGGGCTTGACGTGGAGCTTCCAGAGCTTGCACGATTGAAGCAGGAGCTCCAGCAGGCCCGCTGGCTGGATGAGGTGCGTCTCACCCTGCACGAGCCCCACCGTGTCACGCTTGAGCTCATGAAGCGCCTCATTGATTCAGGTGTGGGTCTGGCCCCGCACCACGCTGTGGAGAAAGCCATGGCTGAGCTGCAGGAGATCCTCACTGTGTCCGAGCGCTGGGAAGACAAGGCGCGGGCATGTCTACATGCTAGGTGATGGCCAAAACGAAGCTAAACACTCAGGATTTTTATATCTCTGTGCTTTGTAAAGCTGAGTTCTTGATTGCCAGGTGTACGGCAATCAATAACTCAGTGAGGGGAGCCCCCTCACCTACTAACTGCAGTAGTAGGTGAGGGGGCTCCAGTTTTGTTTTTTTTCTCTTGTTTAAAGTTCAAATTATCTTCATACTTTATCACTATTCCTATCTTAGAACCTTTTTGTTAATAAGTTAAATAAGTTAACTCTGTTAAATGTTCGTTTTAGACCCCGGCACAGTATGGCCACTCTTGAAAGCATCGTAGTTGAGGCCAAGAACATCCCTGCCTATCTGCCTAATGTTCTGGCTCTCCGGGAAGCCCTCGACAAAGCCAAAGAATGGACATCCAGAGTAGAGGCCATCCAGGTGCACTACCATCTCTAATAACACAAAATTCTGTCACTTCATGAATTAAAAATGTCTTTTTTTTTTTTTTTCTGTGTGCTTTCTGTGTTCAGAGGTTTTGTTGTGTAGAACTGATGAGCTGTATTTTGTATATTGGGACAGAATGGGACCAGTTATGCTTACTTGGAACAGCTAGAGACTTTGTTAGCCAGGGGCCGCTCCATTCCTGTGCGCCTGGACGCCCTGCCACAGGTGGAATCTCAGGTAGCTTCAGCAAGAGCATGGAGAGAGAGAACAGCACGCACCTTTCTTAAGAAAAACTCCACCTACAATCTGCTACAGGTGAGAAATGGATTTCATCGAAGCCATGAAAATCTATCATTTGCTTTGTTACCTTGTTTCATTTTAATGGTTTTGATTCGCAGGTCTTGAGTCCCCGGAATGACATCGGTGTGTACGGCAGCAGCAGAAGCAAGCGCAGACGAGCTAAAGAGTTGATGAAGAAAGAGCGTGGTGCAGATCCGGAAACCCTGAGTGACCTGGATGAGGCCGCAGATGAAGAGCGCTCACCCTCTGCTGTGGTCGCTGCCTTTAAGGCTCAGGAGCAGCATGAGGCAGAAGCCATGCACTCCCTCCGGGCCGCCAATTTGGCCAAGATGAGCATGGCTGAGCGCATCGACGAGGTCCGCTTCTGCCTGTGCCGCAAGACGGCCGCGGGTGTGATGCTACAGTGCGAGCTGTGCAAAGACTGGTTCCACGGTGCCTGTGTGCCCCTGCCCAAAGCGGGCACGCAGAAGAAGCTGACAACAGGCAGCAGCTGGCAGAGCGCTAGCAAAGAGTCAAAGTTTTTGTGTCCACTTTGCCAGCGTTCAAAGAGACCCCGACTTGAGACCATCCTCTCGTTGTTAGTGTCCCTGCAGAAGCTTCCTGTACGACTGCCTGAGGGTGAAGCATTGCAGTGTTTGACAGAGCGTGCCATGAGCTGGCAGGACCGAGCGCGGCAGGCCCTGGCCACTGACGAACTCTCCTCTGCTCTGGCCAAGCTGTCTGTGCTCAGCCAGCGCATGGTGGAGCTCGCAGCACGTGAAAAGACTGAGAAGATCATCAACGCAGAGTTGCAGAAAGCCGCTGCAAATCCAGACCTGCAGGTGAATCTGTGACATCACTTTAAATGCATTTCGTTTGACATCTTTTAACATTTTAACACAGGCGTCTGCGTTCTTTCTTGAGGTCACAAAACTTGTTCATGAAACCTAACACATGACCTTAACTTTAATTTAACTTCTCAGGGACACATTCAGACATTCCAGCAGGCCGGATTCAACAGGACCACCTCGCCAAGGCCATCTTTAGACTATGACGATGAGGAGACTGACTCGGATGAGGACATCCGCGAGACTTACGGCTATGATATGAAGGTATAAAGAAGGCAAACTATTTTAAATCAGTCTTTGCTATGATTTGAGGTGTTTTTTAATTAATCAACTGTAATATTGCTGAGCTAGCCGGCTATCTGTACCCACATTGTAGACCAGCCCGTAAAGTCGAAATGTAAAAGTACAATGTATGTTTGACTACCGAATAAGAGCATTCATTTTGGGGAAAAGCCATTATTCTGTATGGGTGTATTTTCGTTGTTTTGTTCATTGTTACATTTTAAATAGTGCTCTCAATCGATGCAAATCTAGATAATCAGTCAAAGTTTGCGGTTAATCACGATTGGTCCTAATTTTTCTATATTTAATGGTATTATAAGTGGGCAATGTGATGATTCGCTGTGGCGACCCCTGAAAGGGAACAGCCGAAAGACAAAGAAGAAGATAAGCGGGCAATGTTGGAAAGCACCTGGTTAGAGGAAACAGATTATGCAGATTTATAAAATCTCAAACATTATAATTTAACATTTGTATAATAAATATTAATCTCTCGAATGTGACTGGTACTGCATGCAGTGCCTGGGTAGTATGGGGTGTGGCAAACCCACCGATGGCGGGGCTCAAACCCGGATCCTCAAATTCAGAAATCAGCAAACTAAAGGCTTACCCGCCTAAGCCATTACTCCTACATCATAAAACATCTTGTAAAAAAAACTGTTCCCCTTGAAGGTACAACTTTTCTTTTCTTAAAGCTTTTTATATTGAAACTTGCCATTCAGCACACCTGGTAATGTTTCCTCAGTCATCTTATTAACTGCTATTATGGAACACCATTAGGGTCATACTTGGTCATATGATTCATTTGCTTTAAAATATAGTAATGCGTTCAAATGTCTACATTAATCACATACGTTAACACGTTTATATTGACAGCCCCTAAACAATTTAAACATTCTTGTGTAATAATTTCTATTGTAATAAGTAATTTTCAAATATTTCTGAAATATCTTTTTTTTTTGTCTACAGGACTCAGGTGATCTAAAGCCATATTTGTTCTGTGATGAGGAGATCCCCGTGAAGTCAGAAGAGGTTGTCAGTCACATGTGGCCAGCCACGCCCTCTTTCTGCGCTGAACATGCCTACTCCTCTGCCTCTAAATCCTGCCCCCAAAGTAAATATTTGACAAGCATGAAAACTTTTATAAATGCAAATAAATTTTAGAAACTCAAACTTCTTTTGTACTGAAATTACAATATGCCAAACATCCAGTAATGCACTATGTACTAGACTTGGTCTAGTCTATGTGGAAACATTTTTAGAGTAGCCTACATGTATGATTGAGTCAGTTTAGCAGAAGATCATCTAATTCCTCTATGCCTTTTCCAGATCCGACCACTCCGCGGAAACAGCCCAGGAAGACGCCCCTGGTGCCACGCAGTCTGGAGCCCCCTGTGCTGGAGTTGTCCCCGGCTGCCAAGGCCCAGCTAGAGGTGCTCATGATGGAGGGAGACCTGCTGGAAGTCTCTCTGGACGAAACGCAGCACATCTGGAGAATCCTGCAGGCCACGCACCCACCCTCAGAAGATCGCTTCCTGCAGGTGGAGGTGAGTTTCACAGGATGCTAGCTAATGCACTGTCAGGCAAGAAAGGTGCTACTGAGCCTCTGTGTTCCAGACAGCACTGTTACACTACAACCTAGACACATCTAGGTACATTGGTCCTTTTTGTCGTGATGGGAACAGTTTAGGACATTTTTGTCTAGAAGTTCTCTTGAGCTGTAGGATGATAGAGTCGATGTGTTGAATCTAATCGAGGTATATGGGTTCAGCTTTACTTGCTTATGTTGCTTATGATTCAAGAATATGATCTAGTGTATTTTTGTGTTTCACCCAATTGTTATCATTCTCTTCCTCAGTCAGAGGACAATCTGCTAGAGAAGCCTATGAAGCTAAAAGTAAAGGAAATGGAGAAGAAGAGAAAGAGGAAACTGGAGAGAGCGGAGCAGCAGTTACTCTTGGCCTCGACAGGTATGGAAAGCCGCCCCAAATGCAAAGACATTAAAAGGGTACTCGATGTTGGTGGCAAACCAAAAAAGAAGAAACTTAAGCTGAGCCCGGAGAAGTCACGCGAGCTGAAGCAACTGGCCAAGCGCCTCGCCAAAGAGGAGAAGGAAAGGAAGAGAAAGGAGAAAGCTGCGGCTAAAATCGAATTCGGCAAAGAGGGTCTGGAAAAGAAGAAGGAGAAAAAGATCCTGGACATCCCCTCTAAGTACGACTGGTCAGGTGCAGAGGACTCCAATGATGAGAACGCTGTCTGTGCAGCTAAGAATTGCCAGAGACCATGCAAGGATAAGGTAAGTGAGAGACTTCAGGTTCACTTTATAATGATGAAAAATTTAATGTCTTTGGTGATTTTGCTGTCATGTAGAAATTAATAACAGTAATAATATTAAATGTTTATTTAGGAATTATTTTCAGATTCGTTTACCTGCTTGCACATCATTCAGAAAAATATCTTAATGTCTTTCACTGTAAAGCTAAACAATACCATTTGGTTTAATATGTGGTCAAAAAATAAAGTTTAATGTGCAGTGTTTGTTGGAGATCAATGACATAGCAGCTTTAACAGTTAATGGTAGTCAGAACTACAATCTTTTTTTTTTCTGTGGTTTTGGTCATACACATACTGTTGGGTCCAATTACTGGCAAACTACAACTTATTCTGAGACAAGAATTTAGTGGCTCCAACCTACTACACCTCTGGACTTATGTCAGGGAGTTACATATCATAGTGTCAGTAACAGCCTGTGCTTTTTGCTGTCTTATGATGCCCCCTGGTGGGCGCTCACGGGAGTTTAGGCTCATTTAGAGGTTTTTATTTTTATTTTTATTAATTATACAGCTTCATATTAGAAGGCAGGGTCAGCCACTACAAAGGCCACCTGGACCAACAGCGGCAACCTTAAAAGTGTACTAATATGGCACTTTTTTTGTAGCAGTAGTAATTATATAGATAAAAAATTATTGATAAAAAAAATCTCAAAGTGTGCTGTGGATTATAACTAATACTAATGAACGAAGCTAGATGAGGCTGTTAGAGGAAAATTAAAATATCAGAAATATCATATGCTGATGTTTTTTGTTCTTATACAAGAAGTGAAAATGAGTCAAAAAAAATTAGACACTCCTTTCATAAATACTATCGTTGCTATAAAGTAATAATGCATTGTAACAAGTGTATAAATATAAACCTTGCAACAGGAATTACTTTCGAAGCTGCTGTAATATTTAAAAAAAATATTTAATACCTTCTTACCAACATGAATCAGGAATCGAAAAGCGCTGTTGTAAATAAGGAACGAGACAATGCATGCTGTTAAGGGAAAATAATCTACACTGGGGTGGTGTGATGTGGCCTGATGTGACTGACGATTTCCCATAACAGCATGAGCAGGTGCTTTTTGAAATGTGTTGTTTTTATTTTTAAACAAAATGTCACACTTTACCTGTTTATAGTTACATTTAATATTACAAAATCTCTACGAGACATGTTCTGATATGTGTTGTATCTTGTATATCGGCTGGTCCCACCATCTCTCCATCATTCTCAGCTTTCGATGACATGCAGCATCCATCATAAAAGTTCCTGTAAATGAGATGTTATTATAGAAACAGTAATATAATATCAAAACAGTACATTAATAAAAGATAGTATACTATACTGTGGTATAAAAAGAGATATTTCATTCTTTTTTTTTTTTTCTCTAACCTTAAACGTATTTTCTCTCTTTTCCGCTCAGGTGGACTGGGTTCAGTGTGACGGAGGATGTGACGAGTGGTTCCACCAGGTGTGTGTGGGTGTCTCATGCGAGATGGCTGAGAATGAAGACTACATCTGCACAGCTTGCTCACGTAAAGCTGGCGGAGTGATGGGAGTCAAAGTGGGCGTAGAGACAGTGGTGATGACGTCGGCTATGTGTAGCACACAGACTCTTTCCCCACTGTACCAAGGAGAGGTTCAGGAGGGCAGCTAGCATTACACAACACATCACTCGTGTAGATACACACACACACACATACACCCTACAGCTGCTGTTGATACTCCGCTGCAACCTCTCCTTCTTGTATGATTGATTTGAGGAAACTGACGATGAGGCTGACTATGATTTTGGACAAGTCAAGAGTTGCAATCCAGTAAACAAGAAGAAAGACCAGGATACTGCATGAATAAAAGCAGTCTGTCTGCTTTTTCCAAGGTGAATCCATTTAAGGATTCCGTGCATGGACTTGTACAATAAATGTGTGGCTAGTTAAACGGGAAATGTCTGCTATGCTGGAGATTTGCATTGTTCCACCAAACATCTTCATCCTTTTTTTTTCCCCTTTTGTCAGTTAACTGTCAGAACATAGAGCTCAGCTCCAAGCCTAAGGCTATCATGTCTCCTCTGATCACACTCACGTGGCTCTAGGTTGTCTCAGCTGGACCAGACTGTATTTGCACAGCTCTGTTTTAACCTGCTTAAATAAATTGTCATACATTACAAGAAGTATCCCACAATGCATTGCTGGTTTGCTCCGGACATCCCATCACTAACAGCCTGTAAGACAATTAAGTTATTTGGTTGACGCATAAACAAGTTACCATGCAAATATGTAGGACTAGTTTAAAATCTATCTTTAGGTGAAGTATTTATGGTGTAAATAGATTTTAAAGAATTACTGAGTCCATGTGGATGTTTTTGTTGCTAAAATTTATTAAAATAATTCCTAGTGAAACAAATCCAAGATTTGTTGTCGGCTGTTTTTTTTTTTTTTTTTTCTTTAAGAAAATAAAAAAAAAAATACATGAGATTTTTTTTTTATTGTGAAATGTATAGATGTATATGGGTCTTGTTAAAAACAATGAATCAGGTTTATCAATAATAAAATTATTAAATAGAATTTTCTTCAGATTTTATATTTATTTTATGAAAATATACTGATCTGTATGAGATTTTAATAAAATAAGAAAATAATAAGAAAAGTCAGAAGAAAAATATCCAAAACTTAACTGGGCAGACAAAAACGCAACAAATAAATAGAACTGATGAAATAAGAAAATATATATTATGCAATAATATATTTTTTTCATTTATTTCAGTTTTGTACACCATACTGTGCAAATGATTTATGTAGGTGTGACAAAAATGCTGTAAAATAAGAATGCTTTCATATTTTTTAATCAATTAACAAAATTGAAAGCAAATGAACAGAAGAGAAATCCAAATTAAATGAGTATTTGCTGTGACCGCCCTTCGCCTGCAAAACAGCATCAGTTCTTCTAGGAACAATTGCACACATTTTTTGAAGGAACTCAGCAGGTAGGGTGTTGGAGAACTTACCACAGATCTTCTGTGGATGTAGTCTGTCTAACATCTTTGTCTCTTCATGTAATCTCAAACAGAAATAATGATGTTGAGATCAGGGCTCTGTGGAGGCCAAACCATCACTTTCAGGACTCCTTGTTCTTCTTTATCCTGAAGGTAGTTCTTGGGGACATTGGTTATATGTTTGGGGTTGTTGTTCTGTTGCAGAATAGATTTTGGGCCAATCAGACACCTTCCTGTTGGTATTGCATTATTGATAAGTATATGACTGTATCTCTCAGCATCGAGGACGTAATTAATCCTGACCAAATCTCCAACTCTATTTATGAAAATGTAGCCCCAAACTTGCAAGGAACCTCCATCATGCCTCGCTGTTGCATGCAGACACTCATTATTGTTCCAGCCCTTTAGCAAACAACCTGCATTCTGCTACAACAAAATTTTGAGTCTTTGTTCCAGAGAATCAGCTGCCATTTTTCTGCACCCCAGTTCATGTTTTTGTGCATAGCTGAGTCACTTAGCCTTTTCTTTTAGCCGGTATTACTTTTCAGTTTTATTTGTATAGCGCTTTTAACAATTGTCATTGTCGCAAAGCAGCTTTACACAATCAAAATAATTATTTAAGTTT
>JAQMYJ010000004.1:13198953-13214766 GCA_030014305.1 Clarias laeviceps
GAGGCGTTATGAAGTCTTTACAGAGCAGAAGTAGCAGAAACATCTCACAATTAACTGTTCAAAGGAGATTAATGCATGTTTTGGACGCCTTCAGCATTCCTTTACAATGTAGAAAGAAATAAAACTCAGGAACCATCATGGAGTTAGAAAGTGACCCCAAACTTTTGAACGGTAGTGTATATACATCTCTAAATTTTACATACAAGGCATATTTTATGTATGGTATATTTCATAGAGATGTATATTGAATTACAGGTAACACAGTTTTATTTGTCACAGGGACTGCTTGGCTTTGTGCTTTTTAAATAGCGGGACAAGCTTTGTGGCCGGCTTTGCCATCTTCTCCATCCTTGGTTTCATGTCATATGAGCAGAATGTGCCGATTTCAGAGGTGGCTGAATCTGGTATGTCTTCTTTGATGGCAATATGAAACATTTTTAATGATCGGAAACAAGACTGGTTATTGTTCTATTTAAAACCTATTAACAACAATATATACCAAATGCCTACAAGTTGATTTCCATGATCTCTAATACATTTGCTCAATTTTACAGGTAGACATGCATTATAAATATAAATAAAGCTATCAATTATGCCCTGCTGCATTTCAGGCCCTGGTCTTGCCTTCATCGCCTACCCCCGTGCTGTAACATTAATGCCCCTGTCTCATTTGTGGGCCTGCTGTTTCTTTATCATGATTATTTTCCTTGGACTGGACAGCCAGGTAAGCTTTTGTCTGTGTTCAGTTCAGCCTTTATTCATCACACATACATTACTGCACAGTGAAATTCCTTATTCTTCGCATATCCCAGCTTCTTGTTAGTAGGCAGGGGTCAGAGCGCAGGGTCAGCCATTTTACAGCACCCCCTGGAGCAGACAGGGTTATTGGCCTTGCTCAAGGGCCCAACAGCAGCAACCTTGCGGAGCTGGGGCTTGAACCGCTGATCTTCCGATCCGTAACTCGGACCCTTAACACGCTGAGCCACCACTGCCCCAAATAGTTTTTTACTACCTAAGTACCTTTAGTTCTCCCTGTCTACCTGGAATTATGCATTGCGGTGCATTTATTTGCCTTATTATGAGGATACGTGTTAAATAGACTATATGGTAAATAAGTAGATCCCTGACAGTCATATGACAGTCATATGTGGGTCTTCCACAAACTGTTGCTAGAAAATTGGAAGCACACCAATGTCGAAACTATCATAATACTGTATTCTATAGCTTAAATATTTCCCTTCTCTGCAAAAAATCCCAAACCTGTTTCAACATGACAATGCCCTTGTGCACAAAGCAAGCCTTAATGAAGACACGGTTTGCCAAGATTGAAGTGGAAGAACTGGAGTTATCCGGACAGAGTCCTGTCCTCAACCCCACTGAACACATTTTTATAATGTAATGTAACACAGACTCCATCCCAGAACTCCTTCACATTATCAAATCCTTCCCTCAGCACTGCACTTCTTGACTGGGACAAATTACCACAGCCCAAAAGAATGGAGGCTTTTATTATAGCAGCAAAGAGGGGACCAAGTCCATCTTAATGCCCACGGTTGTGCAATAGAATATTCAAAATTGGTGTGTGATGGTCTGGTTTCCATACACTTTTGACTATATAATGAAAAACCTAGTATTGTGAGAAGTTTTTTATCAGGGTACGAGACTCACATTTGTTTGGATTGTGTTTAATTGAAGAGATCAGGTAACATGGGATATGGTTGAATGTGGCGTTCTGCTATGTGAAAATCAACCAGTGTGATGTAATGTTAAAAGCAATAACTGTCATCACTGTTGTTATGTTTATGTTATTCACTATTGTTATTATGTAGCAATATTGAGCATCTGAATTATTTTAGTTTTTTCTCTTTTTGCCATAGTTTGTGTGTGTTGAGAGCCTGGTAACATCCATAGTAGATATGTATCCCACCGTGTTCCGCCACAAGAATCGCAGGGAGCTCTTCCTATTAGTGGTGTGCATCTTCTCCTTCCTTATGGGGCTTATCATGCTGATGGAAGTAAGTATTTCAGACCTGCAATTAAAGCACAGTTAATTTCTTTAATCAGTTCGGTTGGCAGAGACAACAAAAGCATCAAAACAAACAACCATCTAATGATTATTGGAAAGAAAATCCTGTGTGTCTTTTGATCTTTCCAATCTGGCAACTGCATTCTCATGGATCACATTTCATAGAATGGTAGTATGTTTTTAAAAATGGAACTAAACCTTAGTAAATACAGATGGTGTCTGTGATAGTAAGTGTCAATTTTTAAATATTAATACAGTATGGCTAATTTATGTACCTTAAATCTCTTTGAATATTGGATGAAGTGGTATACATTGTGTGAACAGGTATAGATATAGATAGATAGCCATGTGAAAAATATACATAAAATGTATACTCTTAAAAAAATCTGAATCTTTTAAAAGTTTATATATTTTACTATTGGTGTCACTTACAATATGTTTAATCTATATACCTATGAGGGGTGTTCAAGTCAAACCAGGATATGTGATAAAATTTCCTCAAAGTAAAAACCGACATTTCCTGAAAAGTATGGTGATGAGACTCTTAACTGCAGTAAAACATTTGAATGGTGCCATACTGTATGTCTAAGAATGATGATCCCGGCTGAGGAGACTTGGAGCTCCCATGAACATTCAGTGATTGGAATGCTTGATCCTTGAAAATTCGCAGATAACTTGTCGCCAACTTGCAGAAGAGATGCATCTGACTGTGGGAACTGTACACACAATCATTCACCAGCACCACTTGCACATTACAAGCTATACAGACTTGACCTCGCTCGAAGCCATTTCCACATGTTTGTGCCATTTAAGGAGTTCCCAGAAGGCCTGGAAACATGATGTCATGAGAAAACTTTCTACCTTGATGGTATCCAAGCACTTGTAAAAAACTATGATAAGTGCATTAGTGTAGCATATTTGTACTCTCATACCTGTGCACTGCTGTTCTGTGCAATCAAAAGTCCTGGTTTGACTTGAATATAAATCGATCCAATATCTCGATTTCAAGTAAATCTTTTGATTAAATTTAATTTTCATCTCTAAGCTATTTGACAAAATATTTAACCTGCATATTGTAATCTGTGTTAAACAGGGTGGGATGTATGTCTTCCAGCTCTTTGACTACTATGCAGCGTCTGGCATGTGTCTGCTCTTCATGGCCATATTTGAGACGGTTTGCATTGCCTGGATTTATGGTATGCTATAGCTGTTAATACAAAACAAGAGGGAGACCAAGTACTGTCTGACAGGGCAGCGTTCTTTTTTTCTTTTTTTCCCCAGCATATCTTTTCTCCTGATTTGGGTGAAATGTGTAACATGTTTGGTGTTTCTGCTTGTTGATCTTTCATGATGAGGCCACCGATCTTGTTTTCTCAGGTGCAGATCGCTTCTATGATAATATGGAGGACATGATTGGCTACCGCCCAGGCCCTCTACTTAAGTATTGCTGGATGTTTTTCACCCCAGTCACTTGCATAGTGAGACAAACTTGATTACTTTAAGCCAGGATAAAAGCATTGCAATGGCTGATTATATAATTTGGGAAAGGCGAAGGCTGATACTGATTAACGCTGGTTTACTTCTAGATTTCTGTAAATCTTTAATAATTAATAGTTTAACCAATAATAATTCCTTTTATGTGCTGTTAAATTGAAGTAAGTTGTTTCTCCAATTATGGAATCCACACTGAAGGCCATTCAGAGTAAATTCTGCTTTTAACCAAATGTTTTTTTCCCTGTTTAGGGCACGTTCGCTTTTTCCCTCATCAAATATACACCTCTTAAATACAACAATGAGTACGAATATCCTTGGTGGGGTTATGCATTAGGCTGGCTGCTGGCTTTGCCCTCAATGCTCTGTATCCCTGCGTGGATGATCTACAAAATTGGCAACACAAAAGGAACTTTAAAAGAAGTATGATATCTCAAAGTCTACTAGTCTGACAAACTGAGACTTAAATTATACTAAACTTAAAAGCCTTTCACCTCTCCTTCTCTTTTTTGTCTTTTTTCTCCTCTCTCTTTCTCTCTCTCTCTCTCTAGCGAATACAGATCCTCATCAGACCATCTTCTGATTTACCCAGAACAAAAAAGGAACAAGAGAGCTTGCTTGCTGTCTTCGCTTTGGCAGAATCAGTTTCAATTAATAAAGATGTCTCCAATCCTGCGCAACAGATGGACACAAAGTTTTAGAACTGTATATGACAGCCATGAATCTGAGAGTTAATCATAAGCTTATTTCACATATGCTAGCCATAAATGTGAAAGAAAGAAAGAAAGGTTTTATCAACAGGCCCACCAACCATGCTGGTGCTCACCTTCTTTACTTAAAAGGACTGAAAACAATCTCCTATTATGCAAAGTACTGAGTGTGCTCAAGTACTGAGCATAACTACAAGTGCTGATTCAGATTGTATATTACTGTGCACAATATACTGATTCACATGACTGCAAAAAATCCTATGCAGAACTAATGCCCTAAATGGCTCCTAGGTTTTTTCCCTATGTTACTATTATTTACTGATAAAAAATAATAATAATAATAATAATAATATACTAAAATGTCTGTTATTTAGTACTCATTATTTTTTGGTGATCTGTAGTATTGTTTTAGACCTGAATGTACTGTAAACTGAGCATTATTGTTTATTTTCTATGCGCTTCTACCTTTGGAATCAAAATATAAAAGTAAATTTAAGTCTTGGAATGGTGTCTTTTTTAGAATGGTCATTAAATCTAAAATGAGCTAATGTCACAATCCATAATATTCATATTAAATAACTATTCATATTTAATAAAGTTACTTATTTCATAAAAATAAATACTCAATCTAACAATATTTCCAAAGGATAAGACAAAAAAACAACAACAACACATTTTAATAAATCCCTATTGCACTAAATGCAAATGAAGTGCACTTCAAAATGATCAGTGATATATATGATATATATTCATATATATAAATAATAATTAAATAAAAAATAAAATATAAAAATAAAATATAAACAAATATAAAGCAATTAATACATGTTTTATTGCTGGGCATTACCTTTCCTGCATAAATGTAAAATTATGAAACAACACAACCAAACTTCCAACCTTTTCACAAGGAACTTTTGGTCACTCTGCTTGATGGACAAGGAAAGCACTGTAAATCTTTATAAACTGACAGTGGAGCTTGGGCTTACACAGAACCCCAAGATTCCTATTAATTAATTGATTGATTGATTAATTTGTTTGTTTGTTTAATTTTTTTCGTCTCCCTCCCTCACATATGCTCCATACCGCTTTATCCTGTATACAGGGTCAT
Organism: Clarias laeviceps; assembly: GCA_030014305.1. Lineage (NCBI taxonomy): Eukaryota > Metazoa > Chordata > Actinopteri > Siluriformes > Clariidae > Clarias > Clarias laeviceps. The sequence goes on from JAQMYJ010000004.1 coordinate 13,204,289, forward strand.
GGGGGGCCTGGAGCCTATGCCAGGAGACGTAGGGCACTAGGTGGGGTACACCCTGAATGGGGAGCCAATCCATTGCACTGCGCACACACAGACACACACACTACAGGCAATTTGGAAAGCCAGTTAGCCAAATCTGCATGTTTTTGGACTATGGGAGGAAACCCACCAGGCACGGGGAGAACCTGCACACAGACCCCAAGGTGGGAATCGAACCACAACCCTAGAGGTGCTAGGCAACAGTGATAACCAATAAGCACTGTAGTACTCCACTACTAAGTCTCTACATGCTTGTATTTTCTCTTAATGTACCATCCCATGCCTTTATGTGTATTTCCAATATATACCATAAACATACTGTATATATGTCTAATAATAATAATAATAATAACAACTTAGATGATGCATATGACGGTTTGCAAGACCTCTTTGTGTGGTCACGTGTTCAGTAAAGGTGCTGATTGGCTACAACGTGCCTCCGTTCACCTGACGCAAGGCTGTGACGTTCCCCCTCTCCCACAATGCAGCGGGGTGAGGGTCTAAGGAAAGATGGCGGAGGGAGGAGCAGCTGATCTGGATACTCAGAGAGGAGAGGTCGCAGCACTGCTCAAAACTCAGCTCCGGAAAGGAGACACTTGGTGAGAGTTTAATGACACGCTTCCACAGGAGTGGTTTAGCCTCCTGCAGCCCGAGTCGCGCAATGACAAGCACGATATTAGCGGGGAAATTAGCGGAACGGCCCGTGTTGACAGCTAGCTAACGTTGTAGTTAGCTTAGCCGACCTGAGCGTTCGTTAGCACAAATAATGATAGTGCTGTTTACCCGTACGTACTGTTTATTTACAACACATTCACATAACACGAATAGTGTCGTTACTTGTTGGAACAAAAAACGTACCAGACGTTTAAAATGTCTGTGTTGAAAAGTCGTTAGAGCTTTTAGTCAGTTGCTACCTGCTAGCTCGCTAATGTTAGCTCCGTCTGTCATGGCCAGTCAGGGCGGAGACGAGAGACTGGCACCTGTCATCGCAATCTCTGATATAAACCGTTTTTTCATTGCTTTACTGATACTCTGTTAAATCTCCTGTAACGGTGCACACGCTCCGGGATTTAAGTCAACCAGCAGGTTTTGTTCCCCAGTGTTTCCCTGCTCTAAAACACCAGCCCTGCGTGAGGTGTTTAACTGAATATAGGAGACGTATTCACGTGTGTTTCAGGACCAGGACTGAGACAAATGATGGTATTGAGTGCGTCTGTGTAAGGCTTATGGACTGTACACTGCACTGTAATTAGAATTACAGCAACAGCTCTACTTATTGATCTGTCTAATATTGGCCTTTTGGGTGGATATTACATTACAAGCTCATATATATTATCGCTTCAGCAGATTCCTCACTGATCATAAAAGCCTTCTTTCAAATGTCCATCCTCTTAGGTTTTATGAGAACGCACTTTGTGGTCAGTGTTCCTGTGCTTTAGGACCAGGACTGTATTTACCGAATACACCTGCATGTGTGTTTCACTGGATAGTTAAGCAGCAGTACACAGCCCGTCTTGTTAGCTCGTTTTATTTGGTATATGGTGTACTAAAGTAGACCATGCTTACATTACCATGCTTGTTTGATAGATATTACATAATGGTATAGGCTATTGCATAGTTCTCTCTGATCCTCATAAAATCCTTTATAGATATGTGACCTCATATAAATGTGGCATCATGATCTCATACATGTAGTTGCCATGCAGTAACCACCTTTAATTTTCTTTTTTGTTTGCAGGTACTTGATTGACAGTCACTGGTTCAAACAGTGGAAAAAATATGTGGGCTTTGACAGTTGGGATAAGTACCAGATGGGAGACCAGAATGTCTACCCTGGACCAGTGGACAACTCGGGTCTCCTTAAAGGTCAGCCAGAGTTCTTTTATTTGTACCGTATTGATGTCAAATATCTGAGTGTTGAGATTTCACGTGTCTTATATTCCTATATACTGATCTCTTGTCACATGTGTTGATAATGACATACACTCTTAGCTACACATGTTTGTCTCTGTTCTGTTTTAGATGGGGACGTTCTTGCCATTAAGGAACACCTTATTGATGAATTGGACTACATTCTTGTGCCTACTGAGGGTTGGAATAAGTTAGTCAGCTGGTATGGGCTGACTGAGGGCCAGGAACCAATCGCTCGAAAGGTATATTTTTAGCAGTCTGCTCTGTACATGTGTGTATCACAGTTTATATAAAATGCACTGTATGCTTTAGCTGGTCCGTTCAGCTTGGTTCAGAGTAAAGTGGATTGCTTTGAAGACGTTTGTTCAGAGGGAAGGCTGGCAGGGGTTTGGTGTGGTATATTTCCATCAAACTCCATAGAACTATTTCGATTTGTCTCAGTCATCACTGTACTTTTCTTTAGAGAGAATAAAATGAAGTGAAAAGTTGCTTCAGTGTTGGAGGAAATCCAGCATTTAATCTGATTTTATACTTGATTTGCAATGGTCCTAAAATTTAAAGAGATGGATATATCAGTTCCTAAAGTGTATTTAATTACTGAAACTTGTTTTTGACTTTACATTAAGTAATTTAGTATATATTTTTAAAGTACTGAAAGTTTTTAAATCTCCATCACTTCCGTTCTAATAGACAGCCATGCTGATTATTCAAATTTACCCAGTCATGGAGTTATGGCTGCTTCTGGAATTTCTCTGCATGGTTGTTCCTCCCCTTTTTGCCATGTATGTCACAGGGGTATTGAGTAGCCTGTGCATTTCTATTTTAAGAAGGACTGTGGATGACTGAAATGCTACATGGAGCGATCTGCTAGGCACAATATGCAAGAGGTTCATTCTTTTTCCTTAGTTTCGGGGGCTTCTTGGTCTGCATGGAGGCCTGTTGGGATTTAGCGTCTTGGCTGGTGCTTGATGTGGCATAGAGACTGGTTCTAGGCACCTGCGTTTGTGTGTCCTTGTTTGGAGAGAGAAGGAATGCTGGCTGAGGTCAGAGAGAGAAAGGGAGTGAGTGTGTGCTTGAACAAGTTCACCGACATGACTAGAGTCAAATCATTCTGCTCATTTAAGAGTTGTTGGAGTCAGTGTGTTTAACTTATGCACTTTGGCTGTGTTGAGAATAGGAAGTGCGAATCAAGAACGTGAGGAGGTTTGTTTCTATAGTGTGTTGGATCTCTAGTGGAGAAGTGGTGTGAAATAAATAGCAGGGGACCGTTCAGCTGTCTCTGTGCTTGGTTGCTATATTAAGCGTCTGTTTAAGTATATTAAGCGAGTGTTTCAGTAGCGTGCTCGCTGTTATAGAGCGATGACTTCACACGTTTTACTTTTTCTGGTTGGGTTTGCGTATTTGCAGAAGTGTTCTACAATGTATTTATTAGTAATGACTAATAAACAGTACTGAACAGTTTGCTGATTTCCCCATCTGCATCTTGGCTTTGCTCTCTATAGGTGGTTGAGCAGGGTATGTTTGTGAAGCACTGTAAAGTGGAGGTCTACCTCACCGAGTTAAAGTTATGTGAAGACAGCAACATGGACAATGTCATCACTAGACGCTTTAGTAAAGCCGATACAATAGGTAAGTTTCTATAATTTGGTGACTGTGGTGATTTAAAACCAGTCAAATGATAAGCCACTGCAACCTTTTATTCATTCTGTCTAATGAATTATTTTGTGTGAAAGTGAATGTTTTTGTTCTTTCAAACCAGTGTTCCAGTAATAGTAGGGCTGCTGAAAAACAAGCACAATTATTTTGACACATATTGCGATTTAAACTGTAATATGTAACTATTAAAAGTACCATATAGTATTCAAACATATTTATCTAGGACAACAGCAAATAATGGCACAGTCATGTCATGAAGAGGAGGTTTGCCAATATTTATCACCTTAAGTTTTAAAGAAAAAAAAAAAAACTAAATTATTGACAAATCCTGAATAAATTCTTGATTATGCATATTATACCTGTAATAGACTGCAGCCTTTTGTGATTACATAATTGCATAAGTCCATATTGTGATTTTTATATTTATGCATTTTTATTTTTATGTTATTATTAATGTGAAAGGAAACTGTGACAGAAATGTGAATCTCTTTGTGGTGCCCATATTGTGCTTTGCTGTTTTCCCCCCATCATTCACTTTTCCCCCATCATCACTGTTTAAGCACTTGATTATTAATGTTGTAAAGTATTCACATCTCACCTTCAAGTAGTTTGCAGGTAAAATTAGCTTTGAATTCAGCTATCCCTAATATAAAACTTTCCGTTGCTGCAGACACTATTGAAAAGGAGATGCGTAAACTGTTCAGCATTCCTGATGAAAAGGAGACCAGGTTGTGGAACAAATATATGAGCAACACCTTTGAGCCTTTAAACAAACCAGACAGCACCATTCAGGATGCTGGACTTTACCAGGGGCAGGTAGGAAAATCACAGAACCACTACATCTATTTTTTTTTTTTTTTTTTTTTTTTAAAGTACAATGTGGTGTAGTTTTCATTCACAGAGTCCAGTCTGTGCTAAACTAATCTTGCATTGTTCACGACTTAGATTGTGGTTTGCTTATCTATGGCTGTCTTAATCTGACTGACATTTTTCACTGACTCTAATCCTAAAATCAGCACTGGTGAATTAAAAATATTTTGTTATTTAACAAAACAAAAACCCTTTCTTTAAGATGATTAATTAAAATTAATGGAAGGAGTCTTGAGTGTTGATGTAAAACCATATCTTTTGTGCTAAAGGCTGCAGGTGATGTGTTTTGGGGTTTCTTTATAACAAACATGCATTTTTTTTTTCTTCTTGTTAACTTGAAGAAAAAGTGGAAGAGGGACTGCTTATAGTTCTAGCTCTCATGTACTTATTTAATTTATATTATAAATAATTATTATCCAATTATATTATTTATAAGTATTATATTATATATAATACATAAATTATATATTATATGATTATATTATAAATATTATTTATAATGTATAGTAATATTTATATTTAATAATAATTTATAATTATAAATAATAATATATATTTATAATATAAAAACTGATGCATTTGTTTAGGCTACTTTAGTTTCTATATCATTCTCACCCTTTGTATACACTCTGGTCGTGTTTCAGCCCCACATATTAACTTGTTATAAATGGTCTGCAATAGTGTTTTCTGATGCTTGCTAAAAATAAAAGCAGGGTTTTCAGTGTTTTTTAATTATTATTTTTTTATTGTGATCTCAGGATATTCAGTCTTGATTTTTATGCAGAACAACGGCAGAGTTGATAAAAAGTATATTTGATATTTTTATCAAATATATTTTTTAGGACACATCATTTATTTTACAGAGCGTGCTTAGAACATGTGAGTCACCTGTTGCAATAAACATGTAGTTTAGGTAGGACTTTTAGTATTTAGTATTTTCTTTTAATAGCAGCTTTCTTTTTGTTGACAGTCTCAGTCTTATCTGCTGTCTCGTCATTTGTTTTTTCCTTTTTTTTTTTTTTTTTTCAGAGAAGCTCTCCAGAGACATTTGCTTTTTAATTAATTTTAATGTCAACATGTAACATTTGTAACATTTATTGATGGCTTGTAACACTAGCTCAATTTTATTAGGAATCAAAACTGAGAGGTGTGTGGTAAAGAGGTACAGATGGAAGTAAATGCAGAAAATATAAAGCACTCTGCAGACTCCGATAGTAAATCAAACGAAAAAAAAAAAAAAATATATATATATATAATATTTTCAATACTTTCTGTGTGTTCCGGTACCAACCTACAGCTCGGTGGTTAAGGACAATGGTATACTGAATAGCACTGTGGCCTTGTACCTCCCAAGGTCAAGACATCGTTTCAGCATCGACAACGCAATGTGCGCATGCGCGATAATCACATCACAGGAGGTGTTATGCAGGGCAGTGTTTCCCACACATACAGTATATTTGGGTATACCGCCCAAGTATGTTTGCGCACCCTTTTTAAAAATCCATCCATCTGCCATGCACGATCGATTAACGATAGTAATCTCTAGTTCACTAGTTCACTCTTTGTGCTAGCAAAATAAACAGGTACAGGAGCGGTAGCACGAGTGTGCCTTAAAAAGAATAAGAAGAGTGTAATGACCGTCGCACATGCTCTGCAGAAAAACAGTTTCGGACAGAGAATGGGCTGCTCACACACACTGGATGATTTAACCCTTACAACAAATGCAGCGCGGATTCTTGCGGCACAACAGCTCTGGACCGATTTTATAGAGAAGTCCTGCCAGTGTGTGTGGACGCGGAGGCTTCAGCCATCACGCTGTGCATTTGGGGTGTCTGATATGTCATGTAGAATTAAAGTCATCATTACTTTAATCCATGTAAACTGTACTGATCCCGGAATATGGGAATGACTAGCAAAAATACAGAACTAAAAATGTGTTTATTATTATTATTATTAATAATAATAATAATAATAATAATAATAATAATAGTCACAGAAACATTCTTATGAATTTAAGTTATGTTTGTTTAGTTGGATAAAATGAAATAAAATTCAGTTGGCTAGGTTGTCCTGAAAAAAAGGAATGTCACTCTGTACTGCACAATCCTGAGCCATATTATATATATATATATATATATATATATAATGTTACTTATATAGATGCCAGGTAAGAAGGATAAGAAGCAACATTCATTATTAATATCATAACATAGTAGATTCTTGATTTGCCTGAATTGCTAGTGAATAAGGTGAGTCCGATAGTGTAAACAACCCAATATAAGGTAAAAAGTCATTTTTCAGGGTTTCTGTTATTCTTTTTTTTTATTATATTTATGAACATACCTACAAAATCACCCCAATTATTCCAGAATTATTGATTATAATTTTTTGGAGCAAGCCATCTGATGAACATTTCTTTATTTCTACATATTGCAATGTATCTTACAGAAAATAAGATATTGCAATGTCATTTTTTTCTAATATTGTGCAGCCCTAACATGTATTAGCATGCTAATGAAGAATTACATAATATTAGCACATTTTTTTCAGTAACTGAGTTTATGGGACTGAGTGTATTGCTCAGTTTTGCCCTCTAGTGTAACATAACAGACTATCTCTCTTTTTTTTTTTTTTTTAAATTAAGTTCAGTTACAGGCCACAAGACGAGACAATTTTGCGCTCGTATGTTACAGGGTTAAGCTGGAGTCTACCGAATTGCAAGCAGGTGATCACAAGTACCTGGATATTGAAGCTAATTTTAAAACCCTAATCCAGCAGACTCTGTATGTGTGACTGAGTTGACATTTCCTTGCAGGTTCTTGTTATAGAGCAGAAGAATGAAGATGGAACTTGGCCTAGAGGTTCCTCTACGCCGAAGTAAGCGATTGGTTTATTCTTCTTCACTTCTTTTAACCATCACAGGTCAACAATAGAAGTGTTTATATGTGTTTGTCTCTCACTCGTGTTCTGTGTGGGTGTTGATGTCACAATCACACTACTATAATCTATATCATGAACTCACTACGTCTCAGTGCATTTAGTGTTTTATGGTTAGAAGCAGTCTAATCCTTAGAGCCCTGAGATCACTTCTAGCTGGTTTAGTTCTCCTGCTACTACTATTCTTTCATCTCTTTTCTTTCTTACTGTTTGTCATGTTGTGCATAACTTCTACGCTCTGTTATACTTTGCTTGAGTTGCTTCCATAACCCATTATTTAAAAAAAAATCAAATTTGCTTCAGTTTTTTAAGGCTTTAAAGGCTTTGCTTTATTTTCTTCTAACTCATGATATTCTTTATCTTTTAAAGGTCATCTGGTGCTTCCAATCTCTCTGCTTTACCAAAGATCTCCCCTTCATCTCTCACAAACAATCATAATAGCAGCTTCAGCAGCAGGAAGTAAGCGCCAAATTTATGGGAGGGTGGGTCTAATATAGTTGACAACGTAGCCAAAGACAGCTGTGTGTGTGTGTGTGTGTGCGTGCGCGCGCGCTTCAGAGCCAGCCAAGTACACCAGATAGCCTGCTTTCCCTCATCCTGCCCTTATCATCAAGACAGACTTCTGCACCTGCCAAAATTGTAGTGAATTCTTTGTAGCAAGGATGTTTTCTTCAGTCTTAATCATGTTGCAGCCTGAGTGTGCAAGGGAAAGGAGGGTGGGAACGGTTTGTATTGGTCAGTTTGGAGTGGATGTGTGTGTGCTGGTTTCCTCTACACCTTATCTTTGCTTAATCCATTAGGTCATTCACACTGTCTTACTGTAGCACAATAGGGATACTCTAGAACTCTACCCATACTGTATCTGAGGGCTGTCACAGCCAGATTGATTGTTTTTTTTCTCTTTAGAAGAATTCATGAGAAACAAAGGATCTGCGTTCTTTGTTGGGGACCACTGGTGTATAGCTCGTCTGATGGATCATGTAATTAATCTCAAAAGAAATTCCCAAATAGATAGGCAGTCTCTGTAGATGGTAAAAGTAGTTATTTGTTCTACTTTGTCATGGAGTGGAAATATGTACGTAATACAAAGTGTCTGCTTATGGAGTATTTTTTTTTTCCCCTTAACCGCAGACTTGAATTTTATAACGTCTTTGAGAGGAGGCTGCAAGGCAGGAGATCGCAATCACTAAAAAAAAAAAATAATAATAATAATAAATCATACGTTATAAGTTCCTCCACAGTCATTTTAAGTGTGTTTACTATCAGACCTATCAGGTTGCAGTTCGGAGGTGCAAAGTCAGGAATTTACTCAGAGGTAAAATTTTTTTAAATCACAATATTTGTCAAAATAATTACTAGAATTATTTCTAATTAAATTGTGCAGCCCTACTAATCAGTGTGAAAATCGGTTGTTGTTGTGTTACTTTGTGCTAGATTTGTTGGTTAACTGTACTGTTTTCCAAACACACTCATAGACAATAATGATCTCTGCCGCTTATTTTTATTAATAACTCTTTCTCCTACTGTCTTTATGATTACTATGTCATTTGTTTGTGTTTGTGAAATCATGGCTCAAGAGAATGTTGATTGTTATGGTTCTTATAGTGTGAGATGTTTTTTATTGTTGTTTGTTGGTGTAGGTTAGTGAAAGTAGTCTTAAAGACTTAAAAATTTCCTGAATCCAACAACCCAAAAGATGATGTTTCTTCACTTTACCTTTCAGACCTTAAATGCTTGTCTGGAGAGCTACATTTCAGGACTTAGCAGCTGTAGAGTACCTTTAAACATTTTAAGCTACACAGTCAAGTATTAAGGACCATGTTTGTAGTTTTGAGGATTTCTTTTTATTGATTGTACCTGAAGGAGTAAAAGTGTAAGCCTTTTTTTCTGTCAGCCTCATGGAAACTTATCATTTTGTATAGTTTAGATCTGAATTTTCTAACATGGATTTGTCTTGTGAGGATCTTACTTATTAAATGAAAGCCCTTTGCTTTAGACAACACATTGTTGAAATGAGGATTTTTTTTTATGATCAGCACACACACTGACCCTCTGAAGACACATTTAGATTGAGCTTGTAGTGTGGACTAGTTGACTAGTTTGTGTGTGTTTGCCACTTTCTTACTCTGCTGCATGCTGACACACAACCTCAGGAAGGGATTAAAATCCAGTTCCACAGCTAAACCCTATTCGAGCATTTCATTATGTTTTGCATGCGTTTGAGAAGGCCGCCTTACATATCACCTCTCATCAGTTGCTGTCTGTATGATTGTTTTGTATTCCTGAATGAGTCTACAGGGAATGTGCATTAGCAGCTTGTGCATTTTGGAAGTTGTGTGGTTGGGAGGGTAAATTCTGGAGCGCAAAATGAGGCATTAAGGTTTTGGTGGAGTACGAGTTAAGGACCCAGAGGAGCACAAATCACCTGAGTGAGTGTTAAGATAATGGCACTGCATTGCAGTTGGTGCATGAGTGAGTACTACCATTTATAGACTGGTGTTGTTTATATTTCACCAACCTGTACAGGAACCCACGTGACTGTGAGACAGTGAAGACCCACCTTTTCATTAGGCAATTAAATGTACAACACGATACAACCGACCAGTTGTGTTTTTTTTTTTTTTATCATGGATCCAGCCTTGTCAGTTTGGAGAACCCATTCAGATTCATAACTTTTTGATTAGTAGCCTAAATCTCTAACCACTAAGCCAAAATTTGAACAAAGCTATCTGCTAGTCAGGTTAGCGGAAAAAGAGTAGTAAGGCAGGGTGATGGTAATGAAATGAGCTAAATGTAAATTAACTGCATATTGTGTAGGAGTACACTAGAAACTAGTCTTTTGTTACTTTTTGTTTAAATGGAACAAACCTGTTTTTTTTTTGTTTTTGTTTTTAGGTTTCAAGGTGTGTACAGGATTTGTATATTTAAATCTGACTAGCACCTGACCAATTCTGAACACTCCTATTAACTATGAGCAGGATAGAGTAGTTACTACAGTCGTGGCCAAAAGTTTTGAGAATGACACAAATATTAGTTTTCACAAAGTTTGCTGCTAAACTGCTTTTAGA
>JAQMYJ010000004.1:13229303-13243650 GCA_030014305.1 Clarias laeviceps
ACACACACACACGCGCACGCACACACACACACGCACGCGCACGCACACACACACACACACACGCACACACACACACACACACACACACACACACACACACACACACACACACACGGGGACCCAGACAGACACACACACACACACGGGGACCCAGACAGACACACACACACACACGGGGACCCAGACAGACAGAGTGACACAGGCGGACGCGGACACGCACGGGGACGCGGGCGGACACCAGCCTTGGTTACCTATTGTGTCCATATTGAATCTCAAATATGTGTTGCAATTGTCAGATACGGCCTATGCCAAAAACAAGGATGATGACAAGTGGTACAACTTTGATGACAGCATTGTATCTCCAGTCAGTGAGGATCAGATTGTGGTGAGAGATCCTTTTTACAGTTCGAGTCAGTTAATTTTAGCTTGTGTGGAATAAGATGTTATAGTTTAATTGGGCATTACAAGTGAACCAGCAGACAGAGCAGCTAGTACAAGCCATCTGACGAAGGGTGTTTGTGTCTTTGCAGTCCAAAGCGGCATATGTTCTATTCTACCAGCGTCAGGACACAGTAAAGGGAACGGGTTACTTTGCTCTAGACCGTGAGGACGTCGAGGAACAACAGAGCAACTTGTTACAGGGCGTCAATGGGCAGAGTGATGAAGATGACGATGAAGAGGAGGAAGACCTAAATGACAATGAGCAGGATGAAGAGCTGGAGCCAAATGATATTTCCATGAACACTAACTGAGGTGGGACAGACCTGGCATCGCAGAATGGAGGGGTTGGTCATCTGAAGCCATATCGAGAGCAGCGAGACCAGGCTGGGTGATATGATCACTTGCGATTTTTAACCTCGAACACAGCAGGGTGATTTTTTATTTTTTTTATTATGCCCTTTTCTTAGTTATCCACATGGTCTCCCTGCCTCTGCCTCTGCTCCGTTTTACCCATCTAAAGCTCTGATGGTGAAAGAAAGCCTGACCTGGCTAAACAGAGGTCTAAATGTGATGCTTGAAAGCAAAGTTGTGCTTTCAGTTTCCTCTATTGTAGTGTGGCGTTCTTTATTTTCTCCTTGAGATACACATTTATAGGTTTTTATTATTATTTTGCCTTGTATATAATGTCGGATGGACATTATATACAAGGCTTTCTGGGTTTTAAGGAGAATGACATTTCATTGACTGATTTTGTTGCACAATCCACTTTGTTTTTAGAGCTAGTATTAGTGCCACACACTGCAAAAGCAGAACATTGCTTTCTGATGTTCAGTCTATTAGCTGCTCAGAATGATGTCCTTAAACCAATGTAAATGTATCAAGGTGGTCACTCGTATCAGGAGAGCACTGATATGAACTGTAAATTTTTTTTTTTTTTTATGGGGGGTAACTTAAGATTATTACTTACACTTTGACTTTGAGCTACATCAAAAACAAAGGTTTTCTTAAAGGCATGACTTTTAAGAATCATAGCTTTATCATAGCTACAGAATTAAGTCTCTCTTTTTTTTTCACCATAGATGCTTTTTAATGAGATTATGAACATTTTGGTGATGCAATAGCTTTGTCTCTTGCCTCCATCACCTCGCCTTAAATCTAATCTCAGACTGTTGCCTCTTTGCACCGATAGTTTATTTGCATCATTCATTCATGCGTCCATCTAGCATAGATGCAGCTGTAGTTGCAAGCTCACTTGTTAATCGCACAAACTCCTTAAGATAACCCTAAAAACACATACTCTAATGACTGCTGAAATTTGCCAGTTTTCCCAGATTGGCACCCTGAATGTATTTGACTAAGGAATTGACCTGTTTTTGGATTAATGCCTTTAATGGAAAGTTTTTTTTTTTCTTTTTTTTTTGTTGTTGCTAGTATTAGTTTAGGGGTTTGGAGATGGTGATTGAATCACCTTTAATATTAACTACACAAAAAAGTGGGGCTACTGCTGTATGTGCTTTGTGTAATAGGGAGCGTGGGCACAGGTATAATCAGACTGTGTGAGACTGACTGGTAGGCTTTATAAATAATGTATATAAGAATTCACTCTGTGAGTGCACATTTGATAAATTTATTTATTTATATGTAAGCATTACAAATCAAATGTATTTAAGACCACAAGAGGAGGAAATGTGAAGTCCAGCAGTATAAACGGGACTGGTATTTAGGTCTGTAAAAGGATGTGCTATTGCCTGAAATCTTTTGTAAAGGTGAACTTGGACATCCTTGCATGACGAAAGGGGTTTCAGTGTTTGGCTGCACTTGAGTTCACTTGGGTTTACATTTGAAACGTGCATGTGTATTTATATACAGAACTTCAATAAAGTCGTGTAAAGTCTTTCGCTGCCGTCTTCCCTTTGCTCATATTGTATTAAGGTAAGTGACTATAAATATTTCTAATAAAGTGCACATATCGTCTATCTTCTTTAATGTAGAACTCCCACAATTAATAGCACCATTCATGAGTACAAATGAGTTTTATGAAAGATTTGTGGAGGCAGTATGCTCATGTATACTATTACTATAAATATAATATACATAAATGTTTATTTAAATCATTTTTTATAGGTGTAGAATGCTCTTAAGGTATCTGCTTTATCCAGTTTATTCTTCTGACTATATGAAACGAGAACTGTGCCTTACAAGACTCTTGGACTATATTCTTACACCATACACTGTGTTCTTAGTGAGGCGTTTGTGCAGTATTTATCTTAAACATGATTTTTTTTTTCCATTAATCAAGTCTCTCGTTATGCTTTTCTAGTAGGATATTTCTTTGATTTTAACATGCTTGTGGTTGGTGAACTTGGAGTATGCTAAGTTTCGCTATTAGCTCTTGATGATTTTTCATTCCTTTCAACTTTTTCACCTTTATTTTGGTAATATACCAACAGCCTACAGTATACCCTTCCTTTAGACTTCGAATTGTGGCAAGAAAAGTGTACTCTTACGTATCCAGTTCACTCGGGAGGCTGCTACAGCAAGTGACTTGTTCCTATGTAAGATGTAACGCTGCTCTTTTTCCCCCCCCTAGATTGTCTTTTCTTTCCAGGGTCCCAGTGACATAAATTGAACTCTGTGGGCATTAAAACCTGCAGGGGACCTGGTGCTTATCCCAGGAGACGGGTGAGATACAGCCTGGACAGAGTGCCAATCCATCGCAGGACACACACACACGGCAATTTGGGAACCTAACCTGCATGTTTTTGGACTGTGGGAGGAAACCTAACACGCCCAGGGAAAGCATGCAAATTCCATGCACACAGAACCCTCAACCCTTGAGGCCATAGTGCTAACCACTACTCTACTGTGCCACCTCCACCAATTCCCAAATTGGGTTGTTTTCCCAAAAAGGCGTTCGTTCCTTTTTCTTTTTTTGGCCCAAATCACTTTTTTCTCCTTTTAAAAGTACACTCCTTAGGGCATGTAAAAATGACTTGTATGCACCACATCATGCCCCATAGTTGCCTTGAGAAACAGAACTTTTCTACAGACTGTGCAGAAAAAATTGAGCCGCTGGTTTAAAACAAATTTAAACACCATTAAATGTATAGCAGCAGTACGGTGGCTTAGTGGCTATCACTGTCGCCTTCCACCTCCATGGTCCTGAGGTGCATGGAGTTTGCATGTTGTTCAATCGTAGAGCTTGGTGGGTTTCCTCTGGATACTCCGGCTTCATCCCACAATCCAAGAACATAAAGAGTAGACTAATTGGCATTCCCAATTATTGCGCATAGAGTGTGTGTGCTTGCACGATGCGGTGGATTGTCATCCCAGGATGTACCCCGCTTTGTGCCCTAAGTCTTCTGGGACAGGATTGAAGCATCCCACAATCAGGTCCTATATAGAGGATAAAGCAGGATAGAAGATGAGTGGGTAAATTTGTAGCACTAAAATAGCTTATCCTTGTTTTGAATTACCCTTTAAATACTAACAATATACCATATTGTATAATATACTGTACTTATTGAAAATAACACTTGAAATTAGATTCAGATTTTGCATTTCTTCTCGTATGAATCTAATTCTTAAAACCGACTTTACTTGAAGATGCCCCAATGGTGCCATCTAGTGGTGGAAACAGCTTTTTTTTTTTATTTAACGCCCTCTAATGACCCTGTCGACTCCGACCTCTATTGTGGCTCCCCCAATGACATTCCTCGTCTCGCCCTCTATTCGAGGCCAGCCAATGACTAACTCTTCCACGCCCTCCACTCTAGCTCCACCAATGAAAGACAAAGCCCCACCCTCTTCCGGCTGCCTGACGGTCCCGCGAATTTTATGTCGCGGTGGCATTTCCTCCTTTTCGTTTCGCTTACCGGAGACGTCCTCGGTTTCGGATAGGATTATTATTATTTATTCTATTTTTTTTTTGCTTTCATTACATCTTACGGCATATGATAATTTAATAAGAAATGTTTTAATGAAACCAGGCATGATGTGCTGTTTGAGGGGAAAAAAAAAATCCGGACGCACGAGCCACGTGCACACATTTCAGTAATTAATGTTTCTCATCATGTTTGCAGTGATTTACTGTAGGTGTCGATTTGATGAGGATTTTTTTTCCTTTTTGCATGTAAGTATGAAGGATCTACTGTGATAAATAATTGACTGATTTAACAGTTGCTGTAAATCTGTATATAGGGGTAGAATCTGTACATTAGTAGAGCAGTGCCTCATGCATGGGACCATTTTGGCTGACTAACATCAGCGTGGCTTTAATCCCAAATGGCGCCACATACATGTTGGCTGTGGATCTGCTCGTGTTTTAATGCATCCTCTCAAATGTGATTTGTTTCGATTGTGTGAATGCATCGCTGTTTTGAAGGAAAAGGGAGAGAGACCTTGAATCGAGAAAGAGTGTGTGTGTGATGTAACTTACTGCAGGTGATGGAGATGAGCACCATGTGCTGGCTGAGGTAGTGCTTTGTGCTGTTGGTCGGGTCGCTCCTCTGCCCGCTGATGGAGATGACGGCGCAAAACACTGCCTTGCTAGAGCTGGTGATAAACCCTCTACAATCTACACGACCTCCTCGATCTTAAAACCAAATATGTGCTTTATTTTATAAATAAAATGAATGTGACCCTACATGATGTGTGTCCAGTGTCTTCTGTATTCCTTTTATTCACTTTATTTATTAATATTTAAGATTTTAACTTGCATGTGGATGCATTTTTTTTGACTGCCTGATCCTAACCAGGAATAATTTCCAGTGTTTTTTTTATATTTTTTTTTACACACACAGTTAGCATGCAAGCTGGGTTGAATGTGGTGGGATAAAATGACCTAAAATGATGTAAATACACTTTATGAAGTAGTAAACCATTTAACCATTTAGTCATGATAATAGGTTACATGTTTAGTTGCTCAAAACCACAAGTAGAAACTCAATCTCAAAAAAAGTCCCTGAAGGATATTTCCTTCTCGGGGTTTGTTTAACCAGTTGTAGTGACCAGCTAACCTTTAACATTTACCAGACATTTGTCAATAGTTAAGTTATTAAGCATCTTTATTTAGCTTTAAAAAAAAAAGTTAACTTTTTAACATGGGCATTTCATAAGGCCTGCTTAACCAACTCAATGTTATTTGTATAGCGCAGTTAAAACTAGACAATCAGTCACCAGGCAGTGACAGAAATCTGGATGTAGATTAATGAAGGACCATGAGTGGAGATGTAAGAGAAATATTATCCCATGGGTTACACTGATTCTAAGATTATAAATTATTAATGTAAACAAGCAGCAATAGGTTGAAAGGTTGTTCAGTATGAGCATTTTGTGAAGAGAGCACAAGGCAGTCTTTATAATTATAAATCTACAAAATCGATTTGATTCTGCATGTTCATATTGAGGATAAAATCCATGTGGACCATCCACGAAGCAGAAAGCTTTGAGCAGAGCATAAGGATGAATCAGGCAGATCTACTGCAGTAGTAATGTCTCACCACTTGAGTTTGAATTGTGAAGGTTTTATTTCTTTGTGGAGAAATAAGGTTTAACTTCTGCAGAAACACAAACATGGTCCTTTGCTGTATTCCAATAGTGTATAATAAGTTGTTACTAATAAGTTGTTGGTGTTGGGGACGCTGGTCATGAAGAACCATAACTGGTATCTCATAATGTAATAAAACATATGTTAGTTAAAAGAGACATGAGCAAATGTAGCTTATAACCTGATTTGCCCTGTTTCAATGAGTGGTGTCCGATGTTCCTGGTCAGGCTGATTTAATCTGTGGTGCATCCAATGCATCGAAGGAATGATTCTTTATTTAACAACAAAATAAGCTTGGCTTTGAATAATCAGCATTTTAAGAAAACTGTAGCCAACATGTTTCAGAATTAACGTTTATCAGTGGCAGCAGGAGTGAAGCTGGCAAGTGTCAAAAGCATTCCCGTGACAGCAAAGCTGATGAGACAAGAGCTTTAAAAATATCCAGACAGTGATGGTACAGTGTCCTAGAACCTGCTCTGCATGGCAAAATTGAAGAGACTTACTAAGAATGGCATTAGGGAGGATAAGGAGATTAGACCAGAGTTTAAGGCAATGGTGATGAAGTAAATAGTATATGTGCTGAGCAGATGGCTCACTGATCTCTGAATTCTGCGCCTCCGCAGCAACCCTCGGAAATCTCCCACCTCTCTGACGGCAGGCAGTGAATTTTCCACTAGCACACTCAAACTGTTCCCTCCACGGGCAGTGGGCAAGGTGTCAAAGAATCAACAGCACAGAATGTGACGAAGTAGGGAAGACTATGAAAAACATAAAGCACCACACATTATTTGTGATATTAATCTACAGTTCAGAATGAGTACCTTCAGTGCAACCAATCAGAAACATCCTCCAGGTTAATTCTTTTGCAAAACAGTACAAAAGCCCAGGTAGAGATAAAGGTGGTTATAAAGTTACAAAATCTAATCAGTAGTTCAATGTAAATAGTGAAGCCATGTCTTCATAATCATTACATTTTTATTATTTTTATTTCTTTTTTAAATGAAACAAACATTAAGGTGAAAATGTTTACTTCACATAAAATACATATGAACATTAAAAATATCTTACACCTTATGAACATTACAAAATGCACATTTCACATTCACATGGGAAAATCAAGTGCAACAATTACCAAAGATCACACTCATTATATCTATACTGATCTGATACAGTACATAGAAATAAATACCCACCCCACATTGTCTACAAAACTGTATTTTATAGCTTTGAGATTAAAGAGAAAAAAAAACAACAACAAAAAAAAAAAACAAGTGATAAATCAGGAAGCAAGAAGTCTGGAAGAGGCGAATACACACCGACAGACCTCACTTGAGAATCTTTTCCAAAAAAAAAAAGTTACTTCATACATAGCGGGCACTTAAACCCACTTATAAACTTAAACTGTTATGGTTCAATTTGGCACATCACTCAAACCAATTCTTTGGAACATTTTGTATAAATACCCACATTTCAATTGCATACACATTGTATTGGAGACATCTGCCTTTTCTGGAAATTTTTCTTGGAAAAAGATTGTGCTGTAGACAAGGAACCACTTACACAGGGTACAGTAGAACATTTTAATGCTTCTAATTTAAAAGCAGCATTAACTAAGTGTTTTTGCATTCATACGTTCCATACCATTAACCCCATTAAACCCCTGAGTTTTCTTCTATTTGCAGGGTTGGCATGGTGTGGCATAGTTTTCTAAATGATTAACATCCTTCGATTTTTATTCGTACATGCAAGTTAATTCAGCCCATGGTGAGCAAATGTAACACTCATAGCACTTTACATGAAATAGCATTTTTTTAAATATGTTTTTTTTAGTAAATTGAAATTGCAACTGAAACTGCTGACATATACAATATTAAAGCATATTCTTCATGTAAAAGTATTTACAATACTGCAAAATAAATTTCCATGCAAGGGCCTTATTGAAAGTGGAATGTATTACGGTCACAGGTTAAGGTTTAAGTCCCCTCACAAACACACACAAATATTAGTTGATTTAGCTAAACTAGCTCCTCTCATAAAGCTAGTTAGCATTCACTTTAAATTTTATCTCTAATGTAATTGGCTAGAAATATTTTTTACATTATCCCAGTGGTACACTCTCAAGCAGTCTGACAGCAAACACGAGTAATACATTTAAAAATTTAAACATACTAGAGTAGAGTAGTAGTTTATCAAGACATATTGTATAGCTACACTTACTGGCTATATTATTACATGTATTTATTATACAGTTGATTTTGTGAGTGTCATGTTGCAGTGTTCCTCTGGTGGTCCTTTTGCACTAATGGGTGGAGTAAACAAAACCTGGCAAACTGTCCACAGCAACAGATGGACTATAGTCGGTAACGATACACCTACACTTACTCATGGGAGGTTAACCTGATAAAATGGCCCCCATGTGGACATGCAACGTAGGTTTATCTTTAAAAAGTGGCAAGTTAGTGTACTTTACAAATTGTTGCCTATGATTGTACAATGACTCATATTGTAGTAACTAAAAGTGTGTCATGAAGGCTACAATACGCACAAAAAGCATTGTTCGTGGATGGTATTGAATACACCTAGACAATATATGTACAAGAGTGTATGCACCAATGTCATCCTGAGATATAATGCATTTTGGTCATGGTTGAAGAAGTAAATGATGAATCTCTCAAAGACAAAACTGACCTTCATAATGATTCTATGATCCAGACAGGATGCAAAATAAACTCAAAGAATATCATAAAATAAGTGCATGTGCATAAGAAGGACGGCTCTGACGCTGAAAATGAACATAGTCTTCAAGGTTTCGACCTGCTCCGATTATCTCGTTTAACAAAAAATTGTTAAAATATACCTAGCATATTGCTTAATTCGTAAATTCACCAAATGTAGTCAGCACTCTGGAATGTTAATGAAATAACAAACATTAATGAGTGACTAATTTGGAAATCTTTGCACTTTGTCACACATTTCCAACAGAATAACAAGACCTACATGAATAAAAACCAGCCTTCGGTCATAGCTATAACAGACAACTCATTACCATGCTGTAACTGTGGATTAGTGATTAGTCTGGAAGCCACATAACCAGGAGTTGTGCTAAGTGATGGGTCATGAGAAACGTATAAATGTTTTTTTCCCCCCAGTCTAAAGAGGAGCACTGTATACTGTTTATCACAGGGTGTGAAATGTTGTTTAGTTGTGTATGTGTTCATGAGAGAAGTGTTCCGTAGGGAAGCCATTGCTCTATGGCTGTCGGTTACCATACATAAGCGGGATGATGTAAACGGAAATGTCATCTCCGGAGCCGAGGCGGTCATCTGTTATGCGCCATCCACGGTCCTTGAGAACGCCCCGAGCACGCATCACCACATCTTGTGCTGCCATAGTGTACCTGCAGACACAATACAACTACTATTGTACATCTGACAATTTTCTGAATTCCTTCAGTAACTAAAGAAATTATTTGGCCAAAAATATCATTTGAACCATCAATACAGCAGAGAAACCAAAACATATCTGCCTTGTTAAGTTTGACTCGGATCCAAATGGCGCTCTAAATCTGGTTGGATTGATACCCAACCCATATGGGGTTCCTTTAAGTTGTCCACAAAACATAAAAGTAAGTGGATTGGCTATACTAACCTGCTGCGAGGTATAAATTTATGTGGATGCTGCCCTGCATTTACATTTATGTCATTAGGCAGATGTCCTTATTCAGAGCGACTCACAGGAGTGCTTTGAAGTCTCTATGAATAAATATATCATGACACTGGTTTACTGGGTCACGGACAAAGAATACCATCGCTATATAACTTTTCTAGGTAATATAGCAAGGAAAGTTCACAGAAAACACATTTTTTTGTTTTTAATAACTAGTGGACTAGTGTCTTCTAATGGACTAGTGGACTAGTGACAAATCTCCTGATTCTTCTTAGCCAGATTGGTCTCAAAAATAATGCAAATCTAAAAAGATACACATCCTTGACAGATCTTAAAGATTTAACATAATTATGGATATCATGATGGGGCACTGGTTCAGGTGTTTGAGACTCTGGGTTGCTGATGGGAGGATCGAGGGTTCACAACACAAGGGGAATTTACATAATACTGGATGTAACGTGTGTTGGTGTATATAAAGTAATACCAAGCAACTGAGATGCAGGGCATCATCAGTGCCAGTCCCAAGCCTGGAGAAATAGGTGGGTTGCAGCTGGAAGGGCACCCATCGTAAAATCTATGCAAATACAAGGTTACTCCCTCCTAAAAATGACTTGTAAACTCAATCAGGTGAAGCTAATCACCCTCTCAATGGCACGCAAAGCTATTTGACTTTCAACTGCAATTGCCTGTCATCATTTCGATTAGCTCATCAAATAAAGCTGGATCATTTCAGTCCCTGGTCGTGCAACTGAAGGCAAACAATCAACTATGGGCGGCAAGTCACTGTCAAAAGATCTCTGGGATATAGTTGTTCATAGGCACAAGTCAGGATATGGATACTCTCAGGAGATTATCAGGAGTGGAAAGTATTTGGAGTGGAAAGTATTTGGTACAACACAGACCCTCAGTGGATCAGGACTTCGCTCCAAACTTGAAAGAGCCATGGGGAAACTGGTCAGAGAGGCTACCAAAAGCCTACAGCAACTCTGAAGCAGTCGTGTGAATTTATGACAGAGTGCTCATTATGTGACTGAGCTTTGCAAAAATGCACTTCGGAGATTCTGAGGTCACTTGGAAAAAGGTGATATAGTCAGATGAGACTAATTTAATTATTAAATGATTTCCATAACACCAAACAATATGTCTGGCAGAAATCCAATACAGCTCATCATCCAAATGACACCATTCCTACAGCACAGCAGGCAGGTGGTAATATCCTGTTATAGGGGTGTTTTTCTGCAGAAGGGACTGGAGCATGTGTCAGGATAGAAGGTGAATGGAACAACATGACAATGACCCAAAGCAAAACGGACCACACAGTGGTTGAAGGAGAGAATGTGAATGTCTTTGCATGGCCCAGATGTAAACCTCATTGAAAATCTGTGGAATGACCTGAAGACTGTAGTCCACAAACAGTCACAATCAAATTTAACTTAACTTGAGTTCAACAGTTCTGCAAAGAAAAATGGGCAAATATTGCAAAGTCTAGAAGTGCATAGCTTTGTATGCCATTGAGAAGTTGATTAGCCTAACCTGATTGCGTTTACAAGTCATTTGTAGGCGGGGGTGATTCTTTTCCAAATCAGTGATTGTTTTTGTTTTTTTCCTTTCGATTTTTTTTCTTACATATTGCTGTTGTCTATTTCATGTGAATGCTAAAAGTTGCACTTCTTAAATAAACAGCTGGATCAAACAAAAACTGTCTTTATTTCAAGTGGCAAAGCAATAAATTTGTGAATATTGCAAAGGGGGGTGATTATTTTCTAAATAAATGTCTGTTTAAATAGCTGCTTGTAGAATTGAAGGATTCTTGAGTGCCAGAGTTTCATCCAGCATTACCTTACATTACATAGGAATCTTTTCCAACAGGGCTTACTGTATTTTTCCTCTTAAATGTGTACCCTTTTTAAAGACGGAAATTATTAAAATGTAAAGTCAAAGCTTGCAGGTCTTTTAGCATGGTAGCTACAGTATGTAGATGAAATACCAATACACTGACAGCCACCACTAAGTTATGTTGCTACATTAATATGAACTTTGCAACAAAATGAACAATCTAAACAGACTTGATGAATGAGTAATGATTATATTAGATTGTTCTCTCAATAACGTGAGCAAAACGCAAATCTTGTGTACCTGTGCAGGTCGTCTGGGTCACAGTTGGCGAGAAAAGAAGTGACGTATTCGGCCACTTCCTCGTTAGAGAGAACGTCCCAGAGGCCATCAGTGGCCATGACCAGCACATCATCAGCGCTGTGCTCGTACTGCAGCAGATTATATACTCTCACCTGTACAAACAAGCAGAGTGTTTATTCTACATTACTGCAGTGGCTTATATAACTTATCTTCAACAGTATAGAAAAGGCTGAACGGCAAAAGCCAATGTAAGCATGTGCAGTATGTACTAGCAGCTCCCTATGGTGCATTTGCAACAGAAGTATGGTTACGGATTGTAAAGGCACAAGTCTGGAGCTTAAAGCTCATTAGCAGACAGGAGTCAAGAACCAAAGGCTGTTTCAGAAAAAAGTCTGGCGGAAAAAAAAAAAAAAAAAACATGACGAAATGACAAAATCAGGGCAAGGATTGCTAAGGCACAGATAGCAGCTTGCGAACTGAACTCTAACTGAACTCCAAGTGTGATGAATTAAAAATCAAAGGAGTTTGCCTGGAAGAAGCAGAAAGAAAGATCAGAGAGTCTGCGGTGAACGAGAGAAAGGGAGGCTTTGAAAGCACTGCAGAAGATCCGAACAGGCAGGGAAAGACACAAAACAGTGCTTTTAATTTTGGATGAGAGGAAATGAGACAGACATCTAAAGCAGTTTTAGGGCACATTACAATCAGATCAAGATTAGCACGAGATGGGATCTGATGAAAAAAATGATAAACCTGCACTTTCTCAAAGGCAACTATAACACCAAGCCTGACACTGCAGGAACAGCTGAGTTAAAAATGATAAAAAGTGTCTGCAATACTATGCGATACACAACAAAGGTAGCTTTATTACAGTGGGGCTACTTGTATAAACAATAAATGTGAACAGCTGTCCTTAAGGACTGACTCTCACTTCAATGGAAAAAAAAAAGAACAAAAAAAGCTCAACTAGAGGTAGAAGAGCGCGATACTAGCCTTTGTCTGTTGACTCCTCAACTTTACCAACATTCATGGGATACTGCTTCCTTTAAAATGATGTCATGCATGATAGCATGATAACAGAGTATTCACTATCATCAAATGTTTTTTATTTTATTGGCATTAACAAGCATTGATAATAAAATAAAAAAGCAAGAAATTATCTGGTACTGTTACATCTTCTTAGATATGTCGATTTTGCACATCTGGATCATGATCTTTTAGTCTACTCTTCCTGAAAAAAATTGCTCATTTTTGTGTGACACATAATCCATAATACTTTTCAGTTCCAGGTGATGCTACAAAATAAGAAAATAGGTTCTAGTTCTAAGAAATGTTTCTGATGATTCTTGCTTGAGAAAGTGAGATGTAGTGAAAATCCAGATGTGTCAGGCAGTTTACCTCAGGACAGCAGGATAGGAATGGTTTAATGTAGATATTGGAGTCATGCACTTTGAGGTCATGATCACCGAGCCCTCGAGTCACACCGATTGTTGCCATCACTCGAGCCTGAAGATGAAAAAATAAAAATAAAAAATACAATATATGTTATATAAAACACCACATAGAGTTCAAATCCCATCTCCCCATCTATACCACTTTATTCTGTATACAGGGTCGTGGGGGCCTGGAGCCTATCGCAGGAGGCTTCGGGGACGAGGTGGGGTACACCTTGGAAAGGTACAGCCACACACAAATACACACTCATTCACACACTACGGGCAATTTGACAACACTAATTAGCCTAATCTGCAGGTTTTGGACTGTGGGAGGAAACCAGAGCACGCGGAGGAAATCCACCAAGCGTAGGGAGAACATGCAAACTCCATGCACACAGACGCAGGAATCGAACCTGGCCAGGAATCGAACCCGGACCCTGGAGGTGCAAGGCGCCCCCCGTGAGTAATAATAATTTGTGAATACAGTAATCCAAATTGTTAGAGGGGACACTTAAACAAATCAAATCCTTGAAAATGTTATCATAATATACTGTAAATCAAACCGTTGTTTTCAAATGAAATAAGCCAATATCTGGCAATATAATCACAATATTTGGTCCATTTGCATATTGTGTAAACCTCCATCAAGTCACTTACACTCGAGTCCTCCCTCATTCAATGCTGTCCAAAATACAGTACATACTGTACACTTCTACCCATGTTGAGTTCAAGTTATGTGTACGGCAGTATTTACACTTCTGAGGTAATGTCTGTGCCCTGCTTAAACACCAGCATAAACACAGCTAACTCCTTAAAGTTCCTGATTTTAACCAAATTTGAATATAGCATCATATTTTGTTAAAAAAAAAAAATGTGTGGAAATTCAAATGCCTAATTTTTTTAATGAAAATGCTTTTGGTCAAAATGAGATGTATGGCCAATAAAATTAACCCTGATATAGAGTATTGCTTTTTTAAAGGGCTAATGCATATTTGCACAGCCATTGCCACTTTAAAATGTTTATATATCTTTTTTTTTTTTTTTTCTATATTTCTACACTTTGAAATATTTTTATCATGCCCTTATTTGTACAGTTTATTTTACTAGTTAAATTTATCTTCTG
>JAQMYJ010000004.1:13243910-13257792 GCA_030014305.1 Clarias laeviceps
AAGCATTTCACTGCATATCGTACTGTGTATGACTGTGTATGTGACAAATAAAATTTGAATTTGAATTTGAATTTAATGCTGCCCAAATAAGGCAAATGCCTTCTATACACACAGCGACAAAAAAAGTCTAGATCCATGGACATGTAATGTACTTAATATACTATACTATACTATACTATACAATACAATACAATACAATACAATACAATACAATACAATATAATATAATATAATTGCATAATGATAACAAAACTGATAATAATACTGATGCCAAAACTGATAAGGTGGTGTCTTATGTCTGACCAAATTTATTAAAGTAGGTTAAATTATGCCCTTAGGTCAGGGTATTTTAATTACATATCTCGTTCATCAGTGCTAAGGATTCCAAGTGATTATTATTATTTTTTTTTATTCATTTGTATCATTTTCTAAAGCCATTGTTGCCAGTATGCCAGAGATTCAGTTACTATCTATTCAAAGTTCAACCCTCCAGAGAAGAAGCCTGAAAAACAGGCTCTGTGTGTGTGTGTGTGTGTGTGTGTGCACATGCAGTCAGACAGCTCCTCTGGGTTTTGGAGCAGCAGCCTGGTGATTTGAGCGACAGTGGTATCTAATGTCAGTCTGCAGAAGAGAGTAGCTTTCCAGTGACACTGGTGCAGAGCGCCAACAGCCTCAGGGAGACACAGAAAAGCGCTCTGTTCATCGGTCTCAATAGCACACTTAAGCTCTCTTTTTCTCACACTCTTACCTTTGCCCTCTTTCTCTCTTTCTCCCACTTATCAGCTCCCACTGTTTTCTTTTCCTCACACATTCCTGTTATGGATTATATCCTAAAGAACGCTGCTGAACCAGATGCACCCTCTCATTTTTCACCCCTTTTTCTCTCCATGGACCCCTCCATTAACTTCTCTTCTTACCTTCTTTCCTTCTCCGTATATTAAAGGAAATCTCAGGTCCTCGTCCTCGATGGTTTTGTATGCCCTGAAAAAAAAAAAAAAAGATGGAGGTTGTGTTATAGGTTTGCTCTTTTGCACTAGACTGCCTGAACACTGTAGTTTTGTGTCTCTCTCAAAAGGTGTGCACACACTAGGGCTGCAACTAACAATTATTTAGCTAGTTGCCCATTCCTGAAATGAATAATCCTTTACTTGGATTATGAATCACTGGATTTCTCAGTGGCATTTATTTATCTCTCAGTAGATACATTAAGCTTGATATTAATACCGTAGATAAATATTTTTCTTTGTTGAAATATTAATATACAGTAGAGAGTAAACTTGTGGCCAATTAGTGTCTGTGTGAGCCAGGAAACAAAAGAGAAGGATGGAGAATTAGCGAGACACACTCGCAGAGCTCAGAAACCGGTAAAAACACACACAATGATGTCACTAACTATTTGTCTGCAACTAATTCGGTCATCAGTTTTAGCCGACTATGCTAATTGTTCATCACAGCACTAGGACACACTTTTTTACTAAGCAATGATTTTAAATGATGAGCATCCTGACATTTAGAGAATAATAAGAATAAGAGCACCGAGGCTCTGCCTGTACAGTATATAAAGATCAGAAGTATATTCAACTAGCTTTATATTCTTAGATTTGCACATGCCGGTGTTTTTCTCTTTGTTATGTAAGCGAGAACCACCTGGCTACCAATTAGTAGAGTTTAAAATGTGCACAATTCCACATTTTTTTTTTCAAATATCTGCTCGTTAATTTAAAAGGTGCTAATAATTAGAGGTAACTCTAAAAGTCATATGTTTTAATTAATTAATACTGGTCTTTTTTTTTTTTTTACAATGCGATAAATGCATTCCATGGTCATGTGTAACAAAGAATAAACATATTTCTTTAATAACTAACGCAATTTACGAGAATTTGATAAACATAAAGAACAGATGGAGCTCAAATGGTTTCAGCTCTTAAATTACTGGGGTTTAAAACCATGCTCTCGAAACAATCAACATTTGTTTTTCTCACAACTACTAAGGCTGTTCTAATTACAGACAAACACAACAGAGTTGGAAATCAAGGTCATCCTGCAGGGGCAAAGCAGACGAGTACAGAAATGGTCTAAAGCTCCATGATTAAGTGTGAGTAGAGAGAATTATATGTCTGAGGAAAAGATTTTCACATCCCACAAAAAACCCACAACACAGCTAGTATGATGAAATGGGCAAAAAAAAAAAAAAAGCAGCACACAGCGTATGAGACAGTCGACCGTAATCTGGAAGCTGATGTTGTTGACGACTTGTATGAACATGAACAGGGCATTATAGCACAAATGTTAATTTTATTTAAAGAATTAAAAAAAAAAAGTTATTCAATTCTTAATTGGAATTCATGATTAGGACAGACTAAAGCATTCTTTTAAATAACAGAGACAGCTGAGTTTGGGCGTTGAGACAAGTATGTGTTATCAAATGTGCAAATGAAGATCATGGGAGTGGGTGTGTGTAGCGTTGGGGACATTTCCAATTCACATATTTACAGATTTCTTAATGTGCATGTATGCGTAAATGCTTGTGCGCCTTTTCTGTCATCTAATGGCATTTTTGTAACACCACCACACCAAGGAACATATTATTTTCAATCACTTAAAGATCTGGCATATTAACACATCATACAGTACTGTACCACAATTACATGGACAGACACAAAAATATCCATGAGGTTCAGTATCCTCACCAGCCAGTCATGGTGAAGTCACGGTACAGCACCTTTTTGCCCACTTCCTTCCTCTGGACCCGTCTAGGGAACTCCAGGTGTGTGAACTCTCCCCCCAACAGCTGAGGATGCATGTAACCCTGCGCACAAAAGAACACATAGCTATTGTAATATTTTATAATGATATAATGAGTGATACTGATATAAATGATATTTTACTAAATATAATAACCTCTACATCAAGTATTAATCATGATTATACCACAGCATAGTGTCCTTAACCATTTTCTATAACGGTGTTATATTTTCAACTGTAATTAAAACCACAGTTCATAGTCATTCGTTCATTCTCATGTCTAATTGTTTCTATAGTAACAATGCATTCAAGAGAATTCTATGGTGAACGATTTACTTAATGTAAGCTTAATAAACAATTTAAATATGTACAGTCGTGTAATTCTATGTTTTTTGTGTAAAAACATAATCAAAGTCATCTGTTTATAGCAAGTCTTAGTATTAAGCAAATACTGTACCTCAGATGAACAACAACATATAACCTTTTTTTCACAGTGACATAATTTATTTAACAAAAATGAAGCCAAAAATTGAAAATTATATGGTCAATACTACAATAAGTACTCTGATGATATAATAGCTTGTAGAGCCACCTTCAGCAGCAATAATGTTTGTCTATCTTACATCAGTGTGGAGGAATTTTGGCCCATTCTTCTTTACAACATTGCTTCATTGCTGGGATGTCTACTCCTAGTTAGATTGGCAATTGTCTTGAATGTTTTCCACTTACATAACCTTTCTCAGGTGGCACAGTGGTGTAGTGGTTAGCACTGTCGCCTTGCACCTCCAGGGTCCGGGTTCGATTCCTGGCCAGGCTCAATTCCCGTCTCTGTGTGCATGGAGTTTGCATGTTCCCCGTGCTTGGTGGGATTCCTCCGGGTACTCCGGTTTCCCCCCACCGTCCAAAGATATGCAGGTTAGGCTAAATGGTTCCCAAATTGCCCATAGTGTGTGAATGAGTGTGTGAGTATGCGATGGACTGGCACCCTGTCCAGGCTGTACCCTGCCTTGTGCCCTAAGTCTCCTGGGATAGGGTCCAGGTCCCTGCAACCCTGAATACAGGATAAAGCGGTATAGAAGATGAGGGAGTGAGTAATATTTCTCACTCTAGAATGTTATATCCTGTGGAATAAGGAAACATTGCCCCCATGTTTTTTCTTTCATGGCATGGTAAAAAAAGTTAGATGTTGTTGTTTGTCTGAGGTTGTATTTGCCCCGCAATGAGACCTGCTATGATCGGATAATTTTTAATTATGTTCTTACACAAAAAACATAGAATTAAAAAAGGTGGCACTAAATTTTTACTTATGACTGTATAATATCTATATAATATGTCTACATAATCATTTATGTTGTAAATTACAGAGATGTTTAAAAGAATTCTGGACTGTCAGTGCTTTGTAACAGTAAGCATTCTTGCATGACAGAATCTTTAACACAGGACATTCCTTCTTTCTCATTAAAAATACAGCTTGAATTTCATTTTCTTTAAGGCATATTTCGGGTGTTGTCAATTCTGTCTTAAATCAAAATCAAGGTGCAAATAATTATATTACCATTGGTCTTCACACCAACCGTCACCCGGAACTCCAGTACAATGCAAGTAATCAGGGCCAAATTCTACATCCCTCGTTCTGTCCACGAATACATTCCAAAATCGAGCTGAGATTCACAAATCTTCTGTAATCCAACTGAGGCTAAATCGAGTTGGTATCTTTCAAAAGTTATGGTGTATTTAGAACAAATAGGTAAAGAAAATAGTTACATTTGTACTAAATAAACTAACTTTAAATAACTTTTAATCTATTTAAAGCTGCTTAAAGTTTTTTATAGGAACTAAGTTAAATAAGTTATAAATGAGTCTAAGTGGTTTAAAACTGTTTTCAATTAAACCTCACAACCCAGGACATTTTTAGCCTTTTTTTGTATTACTGTTTTAATAAATATGTAGGGGTCAAGATTGTGCAATATGGAGTGACACATCCTTTTATCTGTACAGTCTAGGCAATTTGATGATTCAACCAACTATGTACTGTAAACACAACAGAGAGAAATGAAATAGGAAAAAATTTGCAGATACATATATGGTCACCTGTTTTTATGGTTATTTCTAGTTGTTTCAAAAATAATAATAATAGGAGTATTTTGTGAGTTTGATATTTTTGCGATGTCATTTCCATATTCTGTTAGCGGGAAAAATGTATGCGTTTTTAAAGTAATGATAACTTTGGTTCTACCGGACATATCCTAAATATCCAGGATATCTTTAGCTTGGATGTCTGATGACTTCCATATAAGTAGTTAAATAAATAAAACGCTTTAGGAAACACTGTTATAGGAAAAAAATCAAGTTTTGTCATTAAAACACTTTGTCAGCAGATAATTGCATCGATAAAATGTGTGCATTCCTTTTAATTGATTATTCATCGTTCATTTCCAGACGTCTGTTGACCTTATACTAACCAGGAACTGCAGTCTCTGTCTCTCGGATTCAGGAGTGAACTCTGCAGACATGGAGATGATCTCACCATTCCTGATTATGATGGCTCTGAAAATACACATACAGATGAAGACCAACCCGTGTTCTTCCTAAACTGATCGACATTGAAAAGTAGGTTAATTAAGCCCGTAGATGCTAACAGCAGCCCGGGTAGAACCGCTAAATACAGCCTACTGCTTGCACAAAAAAGGAAACAGCTACACTAATCCAAGTTTCTCGGTGTGTTACAGCATAAATTAAAGACGTCGGGAAAATAGCTTGTTTAGAATGTGTATTAATAGGCAGACACGTACTCTTTGATGCCAACATAGTGACTGTTTGGTGGAGCTCTCCCTCTCTCCAGGGGGCTTCCAAAAAAAAAGAAAGTCAGCAAGACTGAATTATTTTTACAACACTAACAACCTGCTCCAAATAACTACTCCTTAACACCACGCAATGTAACAAAACCGGCAGGCGAACTGCACGGGCCTGCGTATACTGCGACTACTAAATAATAGATCAATAGAATCATCTAACCTACCATTGATGTTAAAATTTGCCAAATATTACATTATTTGTGTGTACTGTATGTTTAATGTCAATTTATTTAACATTGTTGTGCCGATATGCCACAATGTGAGTCAATATTATGTAGAAAAATTTCATTAAAAATAAAAATACCAAACACTACAGGTTTGTTATTGTGAGTGACAGAAATAAAAGTCAGAGGCCGCATTTCCATTTCCATGTCATAAATAACATGTTCTACATTGCAGATAACAGCCATTGCCCTTGTTATCCTTTTTCCAGGTTGGAGCAACAGACCATCAAAATGTTGGTGCCCATCCCTGTTCTTTACTGTGACTGAGACACTCACACTCCACACCTCCCTTAATGGGAATTGCAAGGACAAAAGGACACACAAGGATTTTTGATTCTATGTCATCGAAGGGAACACACACCTTTGCTGCTACTGACACACTCAGACATCATGCTTCATACAGTATACAGTATTGGGGCTGACAGACTCAGAGGACATGCCCCCTTTATTGGAACTGATAGCCACAGAGGCCACACCTCCCGTAATAGGATTGACAGTTACAAAGTCCATGCCTTCATTATTGGTACTCAAATGCTCAGAAGCCACACCCATATTTCTACATCGGCATTACGACAGTAGTAAAAAAAAAAAAAAAGAGTTCCCCTTATTAATTAAAGCACGATTCCCTGCCAATTTTCTCCCTTATTAATAGTATTTAAATGTAAACATGTATATTTAAATGTATAGTGCCATCATACATATTAGGAGCAGTGCTCCAGTGTGACTCTACAGCTCTAATTATTAGATAACTACACATGCTGTTAGAACAGAACAGAGAGTGGATCACTAGTGGCACCAGCACTACAAGCCTTACTGAGCACTAATGAGAAGAGAGCTGGATGTACTGTGTGTGGGATAATGAGCTGCAGTCAGTGTGACTCACCTGCTGTCCCCTGCATTGGCCACAAACAGCTTGCCCAGAATGAACACCACCGCGAGTGCAGTGCATCCACCCGTGATATTATACACAGCTTTTTCCCTCTCGATCTGAGCATCCTGATGCACACACAGACACACACATATCGGATTACAGATGCACTATATTGTTAGTACACACATTAATTATTGATTATTGTATGTGTATATACACACACTGTATATAAAAATAATTAGGTTTAACTTTTTATAGGTGTGTGCTTACATATGACGGTTTTGTTTAGTTTTTTTACTGAGAGCATTTCTTCCAAATTTCAAATAAAAATATTGTTTTTATACATACTATTTAAAGAAACAACAAAGATGCACTGTTTGCAGGCCTTGAATAATGCAAAGTTTATTAATTTTTAAACAATATGTTCAAAGAAACGCTCAGAAATCAATATTTGGTGGAAGAACCCTGACTTCAAGGATCTTGACATGCTCTCCACGGTCTTTCACATTGCTGTAGGAAACTTTCTGCCACTCTTTGGACTCATCAGAGAAAATGATCGTACCCCAGTTCTCTACGGTCCAATTCACATGGTCCTTTGAAAACCTCACACTGGCTATTCTTTGCTTCTCATTGATGAAGACCTTTTTCTGGCTTTGCATGACTTCAGCTCCGCCTCTAGGAGCCTGTTGCAAACTGTCCTCACCATGCATGTCTTCCCTGCTTCAGTTTGTCACTTGATGCCATCCTATGGTTGTTGAGTAACATTTGAATGAGTTTATGGTTCTCTGTCAGTAGGTTGGTTTTCCTCCTCTGCCAGTCTGTAGCTTTGTTGTTTCCAGTGGCTGCTGCTTGACCTGGTTTTTGTGTACTGCCATCTTGGCAATTTTAAGGATGGAAGCAACCTGACACTTACTGTATCCCTGTGCCAGAAAAGACAGAATTGAATATTTTGTATCTCACTCACTTTTGGCATGGTCAGTGGTTAAAATTCCAGTTCGCTTTGAGGCACTACTAGCACTGTTTTTACCATCAAAATCTTTGTCAAGAGGAAGATGACAAACACCCAACAAGACAGATGAGGTGAAGACTGCTATCAAAGCAACTCGGTCTTTAACAATGTCTCAGCAGTACAACAGGCCTGATGGTCTCCAAGCTCTGAAAAAAAACTTTAACTAGTATTTGAATGCTCAACATACTGTACACACTCTTGTTCTTTACATTTTTTCGAATTCTTCCTGCTAGCTAATGAGAATAGAGAGCACTATGATCCACTATGCACTTTATTATTTACTGTTACTTTTTCCAATATTTTCTGTCATGGTATTTACATTACTGATCCTTGGAATACCAGTGGCTTTGATATAAGTCTCCATGGTAGTCCTTATCATTTCAGACACAAAGATGCATATTTCCTGTATGAGAAAAAAACAAACACCTAAAATAAAATAAAAAAATAAAATAATAATAATAATAATAATAAAATAATGCAAGAACAGTAGGTTTGTGCAAGATCACCTTTTCATATCAATGTAAATAGATGCTGTGTTAATGACTGGATCATGAATTAACCTATAGATAAATACAATCATAACATTATGGGATATATACAGTATACAGACATGGGCGGCATGGTGGCTTTGTGGTTAGCACTGTCGCCTTGCACCTCCAGGCTCCGGGTTCATTTCCCGCCTTGGGGTCTGTGTGAATGGAGTGTTTATGTTCTCCCCATGCTTGGTGGGTCTTCTCCGAGTACCCCATTTTTCTCCAACAGTCCAAAGACATGTAGATTAGGCTAACTGGCGTTCCCAAATTGTACAGTAAATGCATATGTGAATGTTGACCGGAGGTCCTACCACGGTTGTAAAATGGAAATAAATACAATCGCACCTGCCAATGGCCTTCACAGTCTCTGGTTGGACTACAAAGGTTCCTAGATGGAGGAATGGATGATAGATATAGACATGACCAGCTCTATAGCTGTTGTAGCTGTAACATATAATGGTCAATTTATTCAACTTGCAGGATTGTGCTTATGTGTCATCAGATTTACTTTCTTTCTTCTAATAAGATCCGACTGTGATGAGAGTAAATTTCCATTTACATCTATAGCAATTTTCAGACACTCTTATCCAGAGCAGCCTGCGGAAGTGCTTTGAAGCATCAATAAATACATCCTGATACAGGTTTATACAGATACACAAACACTCATACTGGTGGTATAGTCAACTGGAATTATTACCCATTCCTAGCAAGACACCACACTTAATTCTCCTCAAGAGAGAGAGTCAGTGGGGCAGACTGGGCCAACACAGGGGTGGATCAGAGAGCTGAGTCAGAGTATATAGTGATGTGTAGGAGGCAGATCGAAGAGAGAACGGCACGAGGAGGAGGAGGAGGAGGAGGAGGTGGACTGAGCAGAAGGTCTCGGGGCGGGGGGAGGAAGTGTAGTGCAGCTCTGTCCAGCTCCCCCTTGAGCTTTCAAATGAACCATCTGATTAGTGTATTAATACTGTGTGTTTG
The DNA here is from genome assembly GCA_030014305.1 of Clarias laeviceps. Lineage (NCBI taxonomy): Eukaryota > Metazoa > Chordata > Actinopteri > Siluriformes > Clariidae > Clarias > Clarias laeviceps. The sequence goes on from JAQMYJ010000004.1 coordinate 13,253,126, forward strand.
CGTGTGTGTGTGTGTCATGGTAGTCTGTTATTAAAACAAAAGCTACTTTATCTTAAAGTGTCTAATTCAGACCATAATGATCACTCTCTCTCTCTCAAACACAGAGTTGTGCTAAACATCCATCATGTGTAGAGCCCACTTGTGATTGCCACTTGTATCCCACTAACATTACATTTACAAAAATGTATGTACAGACATTAAAACCTGTGCAGCATATTAGCCTGGCCCAGTACACTACAAATATATTTTACCATAAAATTTTATCATTACCTCAAAAATATTGTTTTTGTCTTACTGTGTCACTGATTATAAAATGTCAACAATGTACATCTAAGTTTAATAGCAATGATAATGGTATATATCAATGATAATTGTATATTGGCTTATGAGGTCACTCTGAACATGCACACCTGTTAAGCATAATAAAGTAAGTTAAAATTATTATAAAAAATAAGTACAATAACAAAATGTCCTTAGAATCCTCAATGCTCAGATTGAATCAGAATGAGCTGCATTTTCAACATATTTCTATATTTCCATATTTGTTAATTCTATGTTGAAAATTGTAACCCTGTTACTCATTGCTTAGAAACCTTGTGAAAAAATAAGATTGTTGCCTATGACTGGTTAAACTTTATTTTTTATTATTATTTCTTTTACGTAAACTACATTTTTGGATTCAATGTTAAGAACTCTTTACAATAAATACATAGATTTTTTTAACAATAACTGGCACTATAGTCATGGAATCAGAATCATATGACAAATTGTCTGGAAGTCAGATAACTAACACGTGCTACCATCTAGTGGTGAAACACCAGATTTCAGTATTGCATGAACTCTGAACAAGTATTGTACTAAGAGAGGTGTGTAGATAGAACCCTATACTGTGAAAAGAACCTTGTATGGCACAGAACAAGGTCCCTGGCAGCACAGAGCCGCATATCATTAGGGATCCTTAAGCCAGAGAGAATGTGAATGTGAGTTTACAGTTCACAGTCAGAGGCACTTGTGTTGAGTGGTTAACATAAGTGCCTCTGACTCTGGGTTTATTTTCTAAACTGCACTGAATAATGTATATATACTATCAACCCTTCATAGCCATCATTGTAAATATCAGCTAATGGGTTATTTTCTCAAAATGTCAATATGTGATTATACAGTATGTAAGCGACTAACATGCCCTAGTGCGTGCACTTTTATTACAAAAATGTAACATAATGTCTCAAATTTATTAAAGGCAGTAACTTTAGGCACTGTTCTATAAGTTCATTCTACTCATTAGTCTCTCCTACCATGTGTTCAGATTCCTTAAATAAGGTTACAACCAGTGAATTAATTCCAAAGAAATTAAAATCCATTAATAGATGCTATGAATCCAGAAGTAAATGTGCACATGCAAACATGCATGTATCATATGTTGCTCCAGGATGTAAGTAAATAGTTCTACAGCTCTGATTAAATTCAAAAAAATTAACTACTAAAAAAGAAGAAGAAAAAATATCACACATTCGGAGGACACCCCAAACTGACCCACTAAACTAACAAAGAATTTAATTTAATTTAATTTAAATGCACCTCACTCAACCCAAGGGCAGAACAGATACTCACTAATTTTATTAAACAACCATTAACAATAAAAAGGAAATACAACAAACAGTGATGTTTACTTGAAAACAATCACTCTGTCTTTTCATTTGAATGAAGAGCACCATAACACAATACAGGTGTTTTAAAAAGTATAAATAAATAAATAAAAACACAAATTTCTCACCTTCAGACACAAATTGCTCACCACTTCTAGTAAGCAGCTTACTAAACTACACAAGCTCCCATTCTGCAATTGTAACTCCAGAGAGACACTAAATAATCTGCTTTTGACGTTAAATAAACTGGATGTTTCTGATGCAGGTGTAATGACTCGACAATCTCATAAAAGAATACTCCCACCAATGACACACCAAAATGCAACTCGCTATTTAATCAGTTTTTAGTTCCTCGTCGTTCAATGACAAGGCAGGAACCTGCATGCCAAGTTCAGAGCATTTCAGAGAAGGCCTCTCTGGGCAGCGGGACACTTTTATCACAGTTTATAAGTAACACAATAATAAAAGTGTGACAAACAGACATACATTGTGTGTGCGTGTGTGTGTGTGTAGTACTGTGCAAAAGTCTTAGACATCCTTTGTTTCAAACTAGATATTTTTTTCTTTAAATTTTAGGACTTTAGGATAAAATTTTATGTTACAGAAAAATATTTGTATGTCAGAAAAGAAAGCAGCACATTATATAAGCGACCACTTTTCAGACAAAAAAAGTATATAGAACATGCTGGGTTTTGCATGCAAAGAAGAAAGAGGTGCAAGTTATGTAGCTCAAAAAAGGTTTTATTTCCTTATAAAACTGCACAAATTGTACCTGAAACTGAAGGGTGCTTAAAGCGTTCTCACGCCAAATACTGACTTTGTTTCATTAATTACTGTTTTTATCTTTATTTACATTGCCTAAGACCTTTGCACATTGCTGTATATAAATTGTTTAATATGTAAAATATAAAGTTTAAATTTTTTTATTGAAAAAAATAAATAGTTATGTTTTATAACAATGTGTTACGTGGTGCGCTATAGAGAGTCGCACCACGAGATGTTGGAATGCTTTAAGAGTCCTGACGCAGGGTTGTAGAGGGGGTGAATGAAACCAAAAAAAGTTTGTGAGAGGGCTTATGATTATTAATTAAGGAACTTAAAAGGAAACTAAAGAAAATTGAAAACACAAAATAAACAGAGCTCTGCCGTCGCCGCGAGAACGGACGGGGCTTTGGAAACTAAAAATAAAAAACTATATCCTCTCGGGGCTTATGCCCTTACCGAGGATTTATTGGAGAGAGAGAGAGAGAGAGAGAGAGGTTGTGTGTTTTTTGTGTAGACTTTATACTTAACCTAAGAGCGCGCGCTTAAAAGACAGCGCGCCGCTCTCTCTTGTTCTCTCTTTCGCCGGTGTCTTAGGGAGGCCGGGTCTTCGCCCCTGTCTCTCTGCGCGCTTCTCTATTTATTTATTTATTTATTTATTTATTCTTTGTTTGTTTGTTTGTCTTTGGCCCTGATACCTTTACCGGTGCTACCTAAATGATCGCACGAAGTGCCGAGCTATCAGGACCCTTATATAAACACGCTGCCAGGTGCGGCGTATCTAGATTGATTGCCTTATGGCGGCGTTGCCTGGCAACCGCGTGTATAAATGGCCGCGCCTTTGCCTGTTCAGAACTCCGCGTGGTAGCCGCCTGAGGATCTGCCCGCGCTGAACAGTTTCTGCGCGGTTCTGCCCCACGCGCGAGCCGCGCCGTTACAAAATGAATTGAAATTTTAAAAAGAGCTAGTCGGTTATTCCAATAGCAGGCAATGAACAGAAACTTGTCAAAATGTGCTAATGATAGGAAATTCTGTGTTAGCACATGAAGGATAAAGATCCTTTTTTTTTTTTTTTTTTAGATATAATAGAACTATAAGAGCTACTGTATACTGGACATACTGTAGTGGATACTGATAAAATTCTGAGTTTGATTTGAATAACTGCAAAATTCTTTAAATGATATAATTGTACATTTCACCCAAAGATATGGAGATTAAAAAGCTTTTATGATTGTGCAGTTCCCTAGCGCCAGTCACTACTCACCATGTATTTGAAGGCATTCTCGAGGGCACCGACCACCAGGCTCTCGTGCTGGATCTTCTTCTCTGTGAAAAAGCGGGGTGTAGTAGTGTTGGGCGAGTTGCGCAGTGAGGATGCTCGTGTTAGGGCTCGAGGCATGCAAGGGGTGCTGGTATGATCCAGGTCATCTCCCATTATAGTGGGAGGCGGTGATGCCATGTTGCGCAAGATATCCAAAACGTCCTGGAGCTGCTCCGCAATGTTCAGATGGAGCAGCCTGGAGGCCATAACTGCTGCACCTGAGCCAGCATGGCCATCAAACAGAGCCCAGTAGTGGAAGACCAGCTCCTCTTTCTCTATCTGACAATGCACAAATAAACGAAAGAAAAGCAAGATAGTTAAAAGAAAAAACAGAATACATTGTATCCTGTTTATCTTATTTAAATGACTTATTATAAAAATCGTATGAATGAATAAATCCAAATGGACAACAGGAACAAAATAGGTTAGAGGTAGCTATGAAAGCGGTAATAAATAATTTTTAGAGCTAATTAATATCACATTCATACAGAAAGAATGATTTTCTTTTACTATTTATATATTTTAACATACTCTATTTGACATTATCTATTAAATGTTTTAATTAATTGATATTTGTGATGCATAATTTATACAGAGAACCTGATTTGAAGCCTTATACTGTACATTATGTGACTGTGACCATACCTAACTGTTATCTCTCCTTCTCGTCTGCTCTCCCCTCTCCTGTTCTCTCTCCACCTCTCTCTCTCCCCCTCTCTCTCTTTCCTTCTCTCTGTCGAGCTACACATGTGGTTCCTGAGCTGCCAGTGATCCAGACTCCCTCTGCCCTCTGGACCTGTCTGACTCATCCTGGTGCCGCTTCTGGTTGGACATCTCGTCACATGGATGCCCCGTGTGTCTCTTTGGGATGCGTCCGGTGTCTGGGGACGGTTTCACTCTACCATGAAGACGGTTCTGGCCTCGACTGATGTTGACAG
>JAQMYJ010000004.1:13268463-13302785 GCA_030014305.1 Clarias laeviceps
ACTTAAATAATTCTTTTGATTGTGTAAAGCTGCTTTGGGACAATGCCAATTGTTAAAAGCGCTATACAAATAAAATTAAATTGAATTGAATTGAATTGAATCCTGATACCTTTCTCTCGTGGCCAGCATTTACTTTTTTTGCCGGTTTGTGCTACTTTGGCTTTTCTGTGGGATCGGACCGGACAGGCTGTCATTTGGTCCCGCTGGACATAAATGAGCCTTGGGTTCCCATGGAACTCATAATTAATCAATGATGTTCAATTCACCTAGCAGTGGTGTTAGCATTATTTAAATATATATATATACAGACATAAACATAAAACACAAAGTTATGCTACAGTTATGCTAAGTGATTAAAATGGGAAAAGTTACTGTAAAACTAGACAAATGTGGTATGAAAGGGTACCATGTGAAAACACTCACTAAGAAGTAGAGAAATTATTAACAAAATAATAAAAAGGCAAAGCAAGGCACTCACTGAGCTCTCTGCAAGGCTGTGGCCCTCTCCATTAGGCAGCGAGGATCTCCTCTTGGACGTTTTGGAGGGTGTGGAGGATCCAGTAGGCCTCTTCTTCACCACCAAGACTTCACAGCAGGCCTGGTCTTCATTCACAGCACTTTTCCCAGCATTTATTACCCTGACAGACACATAGAATAAAATACACTGTACTTTACTGAAATGTTCTCAAAAGCAGTCCTACACAATTGTAGGCCATATTGTAAATTACAGTCAACCTGTATATATTTTTGTTATTTCGCTTCATCACAATGAGAAAAACTACTGTATGAAACCATGAAACGTATGGAACCCCTATTTGGTAATTTTTCATGCTGCTTTTGAAGAGCATCATATTTGACTACTGGATAACAACCGGACAGGTGTAAAGATTATCCTCAATATAACTACAGTACAATAGCTTTATCCGTTGCTATGTATTCGATGGATACAGAATTATTATCCCAGAATTATTTGCACTCTTCAGGAAAAAAACTCTCCTACATCTTCTTGGATGAGCATGAGACATTTCTAGCATTCTAACATTCAATAACTTTGTTGAAACAATGTTGGCTGCTATATGAGTGAAATCAATGTATTACGTGAGACATAAGTTTTTTTTTTTTTACCTACCAAATAAAAACGTGAAGGCCGTGCAGGAAGCTAAGTGGGTGTGAGAAGCTTTATAACCTATAAAATTTTTTGTTTATCAAATTGATTGCATTACATCAGTAGTAGTAGTAGTAGTAAGCTCTTGGGTCAAAAATCTGGTCTTGCAGATCAAAATGTGTCCATTCACATGTAAAACAGTCACATGGTATAGAACCCTGAAAGCGCAGGCCTTTTTGACAGAGAAATGTCTGTATACTCTCTCTCTTATGACGCCTACAGCACTGTGTTAAGCGGCACCAGAAATTTGGGGCTAAGGTTTTGGTTGTACTTTATTTGAGGCTAATGATGTAGGACTGATCAGAAATGGGATTTAAAAACTCCTGCCAATTTGAACTCATACCTCCTGACTGTGACTTGCTATTAAAGGTCTGGCACGGTGACTCGTAGCAGTACAGAAACACTGTGTTTTAAAAAACCCTAGGCACTAGAACAAGAGGCAAAATCCCTCCCACATGACTGAGTAGTGGCCCAACAGTGGCTCTCTGACAAAAATATTCAGTCACTATTACCCCAAATCTGCTTTGTGGCTTGTACACCACTGTGAATAATTTCGTGAAAAGATCTTTACCAGAGTACTAATGTTGGAAAAGACAGGTTATCCTGCCAGTCTAGAGATTCTGTACTACTGTAGAGCCTGTGTTTAGGAATTTATTGATTGACTGATGTCTGTTAAACCCAATGTAACGAAGAGATTCTACAGAATAAAATAATGTATGAGGACTGTCCTAAAAGTAAAGCAAAAGTAAGCATATCTTTTTTAAGAACTGTAACTTTTCCTCTATACAAAGGTACTACTCAACATAGTCTCCATCACAAGCCATACATTTTGTGCCACTGTTCAACCCAACTCTCGATTCCTCTTTGAGAATCTTCTTCGTCGCAGTTGATTTATCTTCAATGTTGGTTTCCCCTTCTTTAAACTTCATCCATCTGTGCACATTGAAAGTCTTGGCAATGGTGGCATCTCCGTTAACCTTCTTTACCACATAGGGAAACCAAAAACTGCAACAAAGTTGATTTTCAAAGAGGATTCGAAAGTTTATGGGTTTATCGGTTATAAGGATAAACAATTAGCAATTTACCATTCTACAGTCAGAAGGACTGTTTACAAATGAAAAGCCTTCCAGACAGCTACCAATCTTTCCAGCAGTGGGCATCCCAGATAATTTAGTCCAATGTTAGACCATTTAATGCTCTGAGATATAAAGAAAAACCCAAGAGCTAGTTTGTGTGATCTACAGGCCTCCCCAAGCACATTAAATATTTATGTTCATAACAGCTCAAACTGAAAAAGACTGAATAAGTATGGCTTCTATGGAATAATGGCTAGGGAAACATCCCTTGTCTTAAAAAAAGAATATAGCAGCATTATTTATGTTTGCAAAATTGCATCGAAATGAACCACAAATGTTCTGGAACAATATCACTGATAAAGATGGAGGGTTTTATTGGTCATTTTGGTCCTCATGCACAGTGCCATGTTTAGCTCCTACCAACTGTAAACCTGCTGGTGGATGGATGGTGATTTTAACTTGTTTTTCAGCCACAGGCAGAAGCTTGGAGTCATTGTGGCAATAATAAACTATACGTTATACCAGAATATTTTTGGACTAATTTTTATCCAGCTGCTTAAGTTGGATGAAACTAGGTCAAGCAAAAGGGCAAGGATCTCAATAACAACAGCAAATCAATAAAGATTGAAAAAAAATCAAGGTATTTCTATGACCAAGTCAAAGTACAGACTTCAACCCCATTCAGGTACAGTGGTACCAATTCATTTTAGTCATTTTAGGTCTCTAGTGTGTGTGCAATAAAAAACATTCTCCGCTTTTTGTCATTTTTCTATTTTTTTACTTGATCACGGTTTTAACAAGCCAATTAGATTTTAGCCCTAATGTGACCTCATATAAGGAGATCCTCTCTCCTGGCTTATTGCTCAGCTCTGCCATTGGATGGCTTGGAAGCAGCTCATTTACAAAGACACTGAAATGGCACATTTATAGGAGAAATTAAATAAAATGAGTTTAAAGGATAAAAAAATGCATTATCTGAGAGGCATTAACAGACACACTTAGGGACATACAGTATTGACTTGTTAAAGACACAGGAAAACATGTGACCTCAAAGAAAGCAGTGGAAAAATAAATGGTTTTAAACATCAATGAACTGAAGCAATGCTGAAATGCACACTAGGCAGAACGTTCTTCAAAATATGATTGATAAACAGTATACATTTACTTCAGGTTATTGCTGTTAAAGCAATAACCTGATTAAAGCTGGTTTTACATGTCATTATGTTCTTAAGGATGTATTTATACTTTCCAGCTAACTTGCATTTAAAAAAAAAAAAAAAAAGGACAAAACTTTGATATCTGTTGTGTTTTTAAAATAATGTAAAGAAGGTATGATCTCGATACCTAGATGCTGATTCAATTTATACTGTGATTCTATAAATATCATGATTTTCTTAATATCCATTATACCAAAATATCAATAATATATTTTTTCCTTTTTATATTTGTTATAATTCTAAACAAACTTAACATGCCACATGGATTATAGAGCAACTGCAACCTTTTACCACTTCAAATGCAAATATATATATATATATATATATATATATATAAAACCCATTTTTTATCTATTTTGCAGTTAAAGTAATCACAATGTGTGTAACTGAATACATTTTTAACACAAAGCCTCTCTTCTCCACAGCCAGGAAGAAAAAAATTAGGAAGTGCTTTTTAATCCAGTAAATCTGATTTGTGTCTTTCGGCTGAGTTCAGTAAACTGTAAACCAGCACCGCATCACTGTAATCACTGGTAAACAATTTACTTTGACCTTTGGGGTGATGTGTCTTAGACAGGGCCGGTAGATGTGCGTACGTGCATGCACACACACGCACACACACAAACTCCTACACATGCACACACCACTGAGTGTTTTGTTTTATCTGAATGACTACCACAAAATTCATGAATATATATACTGGTAAATATGTATGGCAAGATTTTTTTTCAGCATACTTTACTAAACAGTTATGGAAACTTCCACATTTTAATCAGAAATATAAAAACAAATATTTTTGTAAGCTATAATATGGATGAGTTATTAGATATTAGAGATTAAAATGAATTCAGTGATGATTTGTGATTCATTTGAGCAACAATTCATGTACAGTATTAGCACATTGACTCAAAAATCCTTATTTTTTAAAAAATAATTTAAAAAGTTTACATTTGAAGTGGTAAAAAGTTGTCCTTCCTCTATAATCCTACAGGTGGTATGATCTAACCTATTTACACAGTGGCAGTACAGCATCATTTGTTGCATCTTAAGTTTGATTAAAATTATGAATATTGAATTAGGAAATTAAATCTTATAAAATCGTTATAAAATCATGATACAGTACTTGTAGAATCTTAATACAGATTGAATCGGCATCTAGGTATATGATATCGAATCAGTGATTCCCATCCCTATTAGATTTACATAGACATACAGTACATAAAAAATCTACACATTTCCTATAATATTATGGCACATGGGTAATTAAGCATAAATGTGTTTCCCCAGACATGTATTAGGTGACTGACATTAATTATTTGTTTATTCATTTAGTCATTTACTCATGTATGCTTCTTTAGTAACCAGATTATTATGTAGAATATAGGCTCTGTACCCTATCCCGGAAAAATCAGGCATGAGACAGGAATACACCATGGATGGGATGCCAGTCTATTATTATAGGGCACCATGCGCATACACACAAGCACGCACACACTCAGGCATGCATATCCTTAGTCACATCTATTTCAATTAACGTAGGCAATCCACCCTGACACACAGTAAAGTGATGAATTTACCATTATATACCATATACAGTACACACTCTGCAGGTCTGATGCATTTCCTGTGTATTACAGTGTCTGATGATGTGTCATTGCTTGTGCAACCCACAGCCAGAAAGTGAGTAACAGCAACTTCTGTCACTGCTTTAAGTGACCTGATGAGGGGGCACTCTTATTATTCTTATAACCTGTGGAAGGTTTGCATTCTGATAACTTTGTATTAAATAGGAGTTTATCATTTCGCTGTAGTCCATCTGTGCTTGACATTTACATATTATGTCAGAAGATTTTTATGCAAAATAGCTATTTGTATGCCCTTTCTTTTTAACTCGCAGCCTTTCCGAGTCTGCAGAAATACAGCTAAACGAGGTATGTACTGTACAGTAGTTATCAAATATTCTGTATGAAACTACTCACACTTTCTGTGCTTTTAAAAATTAATTTTTAAATTCTTCTAAAATTCCTGCTAGTGTCACTTAGGAATGGGAATCACCAGGGACCAGCTGATCCTGTAATGCGGGTTTTTCCTAAGTTTCAGATTTTATAAATATGCTTATTCTGTGGTTTACGTTTTCATTACGATTCTAAACAAACCCAGCAAATAATTTGCTTCTACCACACAGGATGCAGCGCTGCCTGCCAACGTGTGAATACTTTAGGACTATAGAGGAACTGCAACAGAATACCAGTGTTTGATCAAATGCAAGCATAAAAAAAATGACAGTCTGGCAATAAATGAATTGCGACACAAAAGAATTTCAATATATCACAGAATAGATTTTTTCCCTTTTTCCCCCCCTTACTGAGGTGTCAGTTTCATGTCAATAAGGTGCAGTACTACACACAGTACAGCTGCTGGCCTTTTTATTCTTTACTGTTTTTAACAGGTATACTAGAACTGTGGAAAATGCATGCAAACTACCAAACGTGCATTCCTTATTTATATCAGATGTCTTTTAAATTTTTGGGAAGTTCAGTCATCCGTGAGAAACTCAGTGTAGAAAGGAACTAACACGCCTTTTGCGTGGAAAGGAGTCAGTTGAGGTGGGTAGGGCACCTAGTAAGGATGTCACCAGGACGCCTCCCTAAGGGGGTGTTCTTTGCATGTCCAGCTGGGAGGAGGCCACGGGGCAGACCAAGGACTAGGTAGAGAGATTATATCTCCACACTAGTCTGGGAACGCCTCGGGGGCCCCCAAGCTGAGTAAGCTGAGGAAGCTGGGGAAAGGGAAGTTTGGGGTTTCCTGTTCGAACCGCTACCTTCTCGACAAGATTTCAGATAAGCAGTTGAATAGATGGATGGATCATTTCAAAGTTTCTGCACATAAGAAGTGGCAATTCCAAAAACCGTGACCTTTTTTTGAGTTTGTTATGAGACTTGGACACTGGTGCACACCCCTGCATGCTGATACTAATTATGGCTGATGAGTAACAGATAAACAGCCAGATAACACAAATTCTCGAACACACAATCTCAGTATGACATAATGCCTGCAGCAAAGACTTAAGTGCCCATTAAACGATTTGAGGGTTGCAATTTGAATCCATTTGTAGCATGGATTTCCAATCAAGGAGTTCGGCAGGGACTTGAGCAAGCACAAGACAGTCAAGCTACAGAGTTATAGTTTCATCTTTATTGATTCAACATGCCTGTCATTTTACTCACTCACTCACTCACTTACTCACTCATTGTCTATACTGCTTTATCATGTGTACATCTTACGACTTAGGGCACGAGGCGGGGTACACCCTGAACGGGGTGCTGATCCATCCCAGGGCTCACACACATATACAAACTCATTCACACATTACAGGTGATTTGGGAACTCATCATGTACATGTCTTTAGAGTGTTTGAGGACATGGAGGAAACCCACCAAGCACAGCGAAAACATGGGACGGGACTCGAACCTGGACCCTTTAAGCCACTATGCTTTCAGCCTGGCATTTTAGGTACCAGATAATAAACAGATGCACTAAGTATAATAAAACGACATGGGCTGGACTGTGCAACAACAAAGAGAGGGACAGGACATGTGGCGTCTGACTGATCCAGCTCTGATGCTGGCAGCAGCGTCTTCCTCATGTGATCTCACTGCACATATGAAACTCCGCTGCATGATCCACAACTTCTGCAGTGAAACTGAACACTGATCATGAATAACGTTAAAGTTAATGAAGACTCATTCCAGCTGATCATTGGATACTCACTCTGCGTATCCCGTTGCCCATGGTAACCTCTTCGTCTCTTTGATGATGAGGATGGGTCGCGCCACATGATCAGCCGAGCACTCCACCTCGTCCTGTGACAGTCCCAGAAACTCCGGCCTCACGTACGGGAACTTCAGCGGCAAATCCGCGGCGCTCGCTCGCTCTCCGCTGCTGCTGCTGCTTCCTGAGCCGGACATAAAGCCGCCCACCAGACTGGCCACGGCCGACCTGACCCTGCTGAACATGCTGCTGAACCTCCCCGCGCCTCTCCGCGCTCCTCCCGAGGTCCAACCCACAGCGACCACGACCCCGCGAGGCGATCACAGCGGAAACGACCAGACAAAACCATACAGAAGTGACACTGCTTTAAGTATCCATGCAGGCTGTCACTGTCTCGGCTGAGCCTGTCACAATAAACGCGGAACTGCCGCTCTGGATTATCTGTCATGTGACCGAGAGCGAGCAGAACTAGGGCTCACCGACCACTGTGCATCAGTGTGCGCCCGAAACCACGCCCATGGCATGCTCTCACTCGCTGTGATTGGTCGCTGCACATGCCAGTTTATTAGCATTGCGGAAGACGCTAACATTTCACAGTACAGACAGCACTTTCTTAACATCGCACACGGCACCTGCCACTCTAACACTGTACATTGCAGATGCCACTCTACCAGAAACATGTCACGGTCTTAATTTTACACATGCCACTGCTTTACATTGTGCACATGCCACTCTAACAGAAACATGCCAAGGTCTTCATTTTACATGTCACTTCTTTACATTGTGCATTGCACATGCCACTTTAAGAGAAACATGCCACGGTCTTAATATTACAGATTGCTTAAGTCACTTCTTAACATTGTGCATTGCACATGCCGCTCTAACAGAAATATGCCGCGGGCTTAATTTTACACGTCACTTCTTTACATTGTGCATTAAACATTCTGCTCTAACAGAAACATGCTAGGTTGCACATCTCACTTCTTTACATTGTGCATTCCGCATCCCACCTTAAGAGAAACATGCCAGGGTCTTAATAGTACAGATTGGACAGGTCACTTCTTTACATTGCGCATTGCACATGCTGCTCTAACAGAAACATGCCAAGGTCTTAATTTCACACATGCAACTTATTTACATCGTGCATTAAACATGTCACTCTAACAGAAACATGCCAGGTTGCACACCTCACTTCTTTACATTGAGCATTGCACATGCCACTTTAAGAGAAACATGCCAGGGTCTTAATATTACAGATTGGACATGTCACTTCTTTATATTGTGCATTGCACATGCCATTCTAACATTGACACATGCCATTATATTAATACCACGGACTGCAAATGTCACTTTTTTACATTGTGCATTGCACATCCCACTCTGAGAGAAACATGCCAAGGTCTTGATTTTACACATCACTTCTTTACATTGTGCATTGCGCATGCCACTTTAAGAGAAACATGCCAGGGTCTTAATATTACAGATTGGACATGTCACTTCTTTACATTGTGCATTGCACATGCCATTCTAACAGAAAAATGCCAAGGTCTTAATTTTACACATGCCCCTTCTTTACGTTGTGCATTGCACATGCCATTCTAACAGAAACATGCCAAGGTCTTAATTTTACACATGCCCCTTCTTTACGTTGTGCATTGCACATGCCATTCTAACAGAAACATGCCAAGGTCTTAATTTTACACATGCCCCTTCTTTACGTTGTGCATTAATCATGCCACTCTAACAGAAACATGCCAGGGTCTTGAGATTACAGATTGCCCACATCACTTCTTTACATTGTGCATTGCACATTCCACATTAATATTACTTAATATTGTATTTATTCCCATTTTACAACTGTGGTAAGACCTCCAGTCAACATTCACACACGCATTTACACACTACATACAATTTAGGACACTAATTAGCCTGATCTGCATGGCTTTGGATCGTGAGAGGAAACGGGAGCACCTGGAGAGAAAACAAAACAAGACAAGAAGAACATGCAAACTCCATGCATACAGATCCTGAGGTGGGAATCGAACCCGGACCCTGGAGGTGCACATGTCACTTTCTTTACATTGTGCCAAATGCACAGTGCATATACAGTACCAGCTTTTTACATTATGCATTGCACATGCCATTTTTTCAAACTGCACAATACATTCTTTACATTGCATTCTCATTGTACATTTCATGCCACCTTAACACTGCACACTGAACATGCTTCTTTAACATTGCTCTTTGATCGTTGCAGATACTGTACTCTACCAATGCACATGCCCATGCATCCATTAGGTAATAGCGTGATGTGAGGACAACAAGCTGGAACTCAAAACAAGAAGACGGAGGAGGTCACTCCTATTCATATCAGCGGAGCTGTTGTTGAGCCTGTATGTATGTTGTATGTTGAACCAGCTTTATGTTCCTTGGAGGTTACATCTCTGAGGAATGCACCTGGTGTAGTATGGCAACTGCACCACAACAGATCAGAATAAACCCTGAAAAGGATGGTGAAATCGGTCCAACGGATCACTTCTGCTCAGCTACCCACCATGTAGGAAATTTACAAAAAACACTGATTGCAGAGGAAGAGAGGTATCTTTCATAATGCCTCTTGTCCTTTGCAGTCAGTGGTTCTTGTAAAGGCAGTACATGTGCCTCGGAGCCTCAAATCTTTTCCCTCTTTTTGCACCACATGTACATACAGTAAGGTACTTACACACCTGTTTATATTACCTGCATAACATCTAATCTAATCTAATCTAATCTAATAATTTTGGTATGCTTTATTGCACTACAACGCAGTACTTTGGTTTGTGGTTGAGAGCTAGATTATTGTCTTTTGGACATGAATATGGGGTGTGAACATGACTGCATCATCATGTGTTTTGCGGAACAGTACACAATGAAAAAAAAACTATTTTTTAGACATGTTAATATATAATAAGCAATCGACTTTGACTGTATAGGCTACAGTTATAAAATGTCTAATGAAAATGAATATTGTTGTTGTTTTTATTATTGTTTTATGTGTTTTTTTTTGTTAATAGCTGGTTTGCATTGACTTTATTATTTTAAATTACATAATGGTGAGCTAACAATGGACTATTGTATTTTTACAGTTGCAATGTCAAGTGTTATTCACAATATGTATATAGAAAGAAATTCTTTGTGGAATCCTAGCATGCCTGCAGAAAAAGAAATCTAGTTTGGCCTGATCAGATAAAAGTACAAACACAAGCCAAGCTGGTCATACTGGTGGATCACCTTTTCTACCTGGTGAGCTCGCTCGCACGCACGCACACACACAGACACTCACTCACTCACTCACTCACTCACCCTGTATATAGGGTCGCAGGAGCTTGAAGCCTATCCCAGGATGACCCTGGATGGGGTGCGAATCCATTGCAGGGGACACATATACACACACTACAGGCAATTTGGGGGAAGTCAAATAGCTTAATCTGCATGTTTTTGGACTGTGGGAGAAAACTGGAGGAAACCCGCCAAGCACGGGGAAAACATGCAAACTCCATGAAGACAAAAGCGGGAATTGAACCTGGCCTTGGATTACGTTTTTGATGTAGCGAGTGATCTAACATGTTAGGTCCGCCATTTAAGTACTCTGTTATTTAGTTATTTTTTCAAAAATGTAATCTTTTATTCAGACAATTTATGTAATCCGTGAGCCAGACAGCAGTCGTTCCCAATCCGTTAGTCTGTGTGTGTGTATGTGCATGTATGTGTGTGTGTGTGTGTGTGTGTGTGTGTGAAAGTCGTCCTACAAGCCCTGCCCCCGATAACCCGACCCCCTCTGTTATTCCTGCTGTTATACCCCTATCTCACATATGCGGTTTGACTATGCGAGGACGATGCGCGGAAAGATAGAAACCTAATCACAGCGCCAAAATTCGCGGTGAATCATGATGAACCGTACTTATGGCCACCGGTTGAAACCGCGTAGGTGAGATAGGGGTATTTGTAGTTAACAGATTATGGGCCAAACTTCACTGAGTGATGATGGTAGAATAATTATAAAGGTCTTGACTAAAACAACATGCATGAGGAATCACAAAGCAATTTGAGATTATGTTAAAGGTAATAATCTCCACGTTCTTTGAAGGGAATGCATTCCAATATTAGAAAGAGTTTTACTTTACATATAGTATGTACAGTACAGTAGCAGCAGAACACAAAAAGCTAATACAGTCAATTAATAAAACAGAATGATGCAAAACAAGGCTCCATGCCAACAAATTTCACAACACATATACTGTACAGGAGTTCAATGTATCATGTTTCTTTTGATTGACTCATTTTGAAATGACTCAGCAATATTTTTATATCACATCCAGTAGGTGGAGTCCTTTACCAATGATCAGCAAACATTTCAGTTACACCGGCCTAACTGAGGCTGCTGAACAGACCAAGAAACAAACAATGGACAATTAAAAAAGGCAACAAAAGCACATAGTGTATGATAAAAAACTACAGCATGACTCAGCATCATGACTTTCACACTATTTTCAATGTAGCACAATGGAGCAGTCACATAATTTGGCTACCCTTTTCCTGGTAGCTGCTGGAATATTTAAAGGAAGTCCTTTAATAAATACAGCCCAGTGAATGAGTTAATAGGATTTAGGATGCTTCATGGACATCTCATCTACACAGCGTAAAAAAAATCTCCAGGAAAAAAAAATCCTCCCACTTATTTCACCAATGCTAGACCTGACTCATCGTTACACAAGCTAGTTACAGTAAAGGAATTTATTTCGTGCTTCTTCTTTTAGGAGAATTTACAAGCAGCGGGCTTTTCACAGATATGTGGCAATCTGTCATCTGGTTCTAACCTCTTTTTTTTTTTTTTTAAAGAAAATTATTAGACAGGTGAACATCAAGACAGGTAATAATCTAGTGTACATGCAGAACTCTGAGTGACCCACTTCTGCTGAAACCAAACACTATAACATTAATGATGATTGTGCTTAATCATGCCATGCTCAAGTTTCAGAATCATAACAGTTCTTTGAAACCAAACTATTGTCCTCTACAGTACTGCAATGCAATATTATAATAGATACACACTTAAACAGCCTTGTCTTGACTATGTACAATGCATAGAATAGATCTGATATAATTAATATAGTATCTTTTACGATTTGTGATTTGTAACTGTTCTATTTATTTGACAAATGTTTAGTGATTGAATGTGTATTTACTCAGTACGTTTAATGGTGTTCTGCATTATGAGTCACTGTGACCTTTGGCTTAAAAAAGGGATCTACAAAAACATAACTTGAGGAACAGAGACACATTTCCTTTTTTCCAGTCCAATGTTCGTAATTTAATAGCAACCTTCGCACTTCACATGAATTGTCAGTAAACATTATTCAGCTTTAATAAATATATTGAGCCATACATGATTAGTAAGTTTCTTTTCAACACTGCATTACATGATTATCATCTGATAAAAATCAAACAAAAGGCCAGTCTTAAATCAAATTATACAAATGTGTAAATGTGTAAATAGTCAGTCATCAAGGACTTGCATTACTCAAGCATTGTTGATAAAAATTGTGTGTTTTTTCAGTAATAATGTAGTAATTACTCAAATTTTCTCATTGTGAACACAAACTTACAAATAGTAATTCTATAACGTATCTAATTATTATCTTATTAGTAAAATATTGGCTAGTCCAGAAATTTGCAACATGAAACAGAAATTTGCAACATGAATGACTTAGTTCTCTGTAATGTATCTGTGGTGCACTGTCATCTGAGTTGTATATAAACATGAACTTAATATTAACAATTCAAAGAAACAATGGTGATGTATTTTCAGAATATACACTGAATTTATTGGTGAGAATGTAACGAAACGCAGTCAGTGTGGCATGAAGGTGCAGTGGATAGTGTAACCACCGCACCAGCTCTCCTATTTTAAACTTGAGCTCAGGCAATAAAAAAAAAAAAAAATGTTACTAAAAATCCACAATCTGAAAAATTATAATAATATGAAATCTGTGTACATTGATCCAAAAACAAGTGTCTGCTCTATGAATAAGTTTCTATTAGCACTTCCTTAGAGCTGAACTGACAGAATAAACAACTGATTTGTTTTTCCATGGTACTCTATCTCTATAAAAGAAGGGAAATGGATGCAGTTCTGCGTGACCTTTTGATGAGTTTGATTGATGGCATGTGTTTAAACTTTCACTGCACACAAATTCAGCCTGTACATCATGTACCTATTTTGAATTACTGGCCATCTTCCCCATTATCAAATGCACCTAACAAGAATGCTTTGTAGTAGAACAAAGCTAAAATAGAGTGAGTACAATAAAGAGTTAGAGAGGTGTACAATGAGTTGGGACAGAGACAAAAACTTTGTGAAGATGGATTCAGTTATCATTTGAAGTAAGCGTTTTTATATAATCTGAGGGAAAGTTTTGACGCAAGTCACCCTTTTATCTTGAAGTATGATCGATTGAGTTGAACCATAAAAGGGATTTTTAGGAATCATTTTGCAGCAATACTGACAATCATCTCCAGTTACTGTAAATAGTAGGTGGAACATTTTTGTTTTTTTCCAGCAAACATCAATGCATTAGATCTTATGCAGGCTTAAGACAAACTGAAAGAACTATCGGTAATATGACGATTGTTGTGTTGCATCAAATTTTTTTTTTTAATGTTAACATATTACAAACGTCAGTTCCTCTACAGTACAAATGAGTGCAAATATTTGCAACCCTCATGACGTCTGGGTTAGCAAAAGAAAACAAAAAAAGTAACATGTAAGGAAAATTTTACAGTTTACAGTTTATCTTTACGTTGTATGTACAAATATGTAGAAAATGAAACTCAGGCAATCCGAAACATTTACAGGGAAAAAAAAAAAAACTTTTTCTTCCTTTAGCACTCGAATGTAGAGTTGCAGTTTCAGTAACTTCACCACTTCCCTATGCACTTGAACCAAACACTGTTATGATGTTCACCTTCAGTTTATTATTATTATTATTATTACTAAATTGGATGATCAGTATCAACACATTATGTCTGGTTAGAGCTTCCTCCAATCTGCTTACCTTTTACCATTACACAGCGTAACCTCATTGTCTGACCCATATTTGTGCGCCCTATTTATGGCTGGGATGATGAATGGAACAAGAATCTGGGAGTTTAACTTTTCCTATTAAACTGCTTGTTTGAGCAGATTTTTTCCTCATTGCCTTGTTTTAGTATGTACATGCCAAAGCACTGTGCTGAGGTTAAGTAGTATGACTCGTTTAATATGGGTAATGGTACACGCTAGTAAATAATAGTATTTTCCTCCTCGGTAGTTTCAAGCTTGACAGACCATAAATGGTCATAGGACAGCATTTGTTTGGGTGCCCCCTAGTGGTTGGTAACCTAATTAGTTAGAGCTGGCTCTACAGTACTATAAAGGAATAGACAGAGATAGAGGACAGGGAGTAAGACAAAGCATGAGAAGTAGAGAAACTGAAATCAAGGTAGAAGTTTAAAAGTGAAACCAACAAGTGAAAGAGCTTGTGTTGAAAAAAAATATTTTGAGAGGAAAGAGGAGTATAGAGTGACGAGGAGATTGAAGAGAGTGTGCCCGGATAGAAGAGGGAGAAAGGAAAAAGGGGAAGAGAAAAAAAGAGATAGAAATAGTATAAGTGGTTAAAGGAGAGAGACATGGAGAAAAATAGATTTTTAGATGTTCTAAAGAAAGAAGACATAAAGATAGAAAAAAAATATTTGAACAGAGTAGACTATGTATAATTAGAGGAAGGAGAGAGAGAGAGAGAGAGAGAGAGAGAGACAGTGTCCCGCCCACATGGCCATATATTATAAGCTCTGATCACCTTCACTTTAAAATGTAATGGCTGTCAAGGCTCAGAAGGAAACACAGATCAGAGCAGCAGACTTTACTGGCTTAATCTGCCCTGACTCTATCATTTGGGTTCTCTACCATTAGCACCCCCAGCCTTTTCGCCCCTCACCCAGCTCCAGTCTTCTCACCGAAGATGAAGAGTGTGTTGCTGTTACTGCTGGCTTTCTGCACTTCAAGACTGCAGGGAGAACGAATAGAGACAATTGAGCAATGTGAATCCCATTGCTCAAAGGTATGTAACTGGAAGTGTTTTAATTTAACTGAACAATCTTCTGGAAATATATTAGTGATTGTGTAAGATGAGTCATAACAAGTCATGATGATGTGGGTGATGTGTCTTTCATGCCAAAGTTCTAGTGATTTACTAGTTGATAGAAATAGTTATAGTATATTTTTGTTACATTATGTTAAAATATCTTCCATTGAAAGTAAAATAAAACATGACTCATTTTAATGATCTGGGAATATATTGTATAATTGCCACTTGAGTGGTACAATCAACCCTGGTTATGCAATTAAAAGACAAGATCAACTAAAATACATTGATCATTGACTACGAAGACCGTATAAGTTCCCAATAAAATAAGAATGCATTATAATGGTTACTAACATAAATGATACTCACCTGTAACTGCTTGCATCCTTATATGGTATTCAATAATTTTCCCCCCATCTTTTTATTATGACGTACATGTAAATGTAAGCTGTGTCTACAGGTTCCCCGTAGTAACCAAACTTCAATAAAAAAAACTCTAGGCAATGATGGTTTAAATAAACCACTGATGTAAATCAGCTTAAGTATTATCTCTACAGGAAACCAGAATGATTTTAGTCAGTCATGTCATCAGGTGTAAGTGAGGTTCTCTTGTAGTAGTATACAGATCTACTACAGCACGTGCACACACACACACACACACACACACACACATACACACACACACACACACACACATTATGAAAGTGTTACCTCTTCCATTTTCAGTCTTAGCTTCTCACCAATGAATATGTATGCAACAACCGCATTTATTCTTTTCTTCTTTTGTACGCTTATAACAAGAAAAAGATATGACTTAAGCTGATAACATGTATGTGTATATAGAAATAAAGCCTATGAGCAGTTTTTGTATGAAAAAATACTGGCAATCTCCTTAAGGAATGATATAGCTTAGTTCCAGGCATATTACAAATGTCCAGTAAGGGCTTTATTGATGAAGGTGCATATATATAGCTCTAACTTCATGTGAGGTGTGAACAACCAGGATGTTGGCTTCTCTGGGCAAACCCCTACTACCTCACTGCTTCCTCTTGCCAGCACTATTGTGACCAAATCTAATCAGTATTATTGTAGCTCTATGTATCATTTGGTTATACTGTGTATCAGATAGCCTGACACCGAACCATATTTTGGGCTTCTTTGTTCACAGGGACTCCACTGCAAAGCAAAGCCTCATTGTAAGTAATGCCCTTTTTCTTTATCTTTTTTATCTTTTTTTTTGGCCCACACACTTCCATGAAATTGTGACAGATAATATCTGACAAATCAAACTTATGCAGGTGGTCCTCAGAACAAACCTCAGACCTCTTACCTTAAAGATCTCTTATCGCATCGGGTGACTAATACTTTCCATCTCAGTTGTGTTTCGGCTTGTCACTTTTAAGTAGCATGTGAAATACTCGCTGAAGTCATTGCTTTTGATCTTATTATATATATATATATATATATATATATATAAAAAAAAAAAACACAAATGTTGTTGCTACAACATTTCACGCTATTGAAACCCTCACTTTATCCTGTAGTGTGGAATTGTAAAGCTTGCTGCTTGGGAAATATGTGCCATGTGCTTGACTGGATCTGTGTCATCTGATTACAGTAACATTTGAGCAATGCAAGAAACATCCAGACAGCCTGACTGGAGACGTGTTTAGGAACACAAGCATCTCCACAGTGATGAGGTGTGAAGGTGTTCGGCGGTGTTCACTTCACCTCCGAGTCAGCACTCATCTACAGCTAAAGAGTAGGTCTAATCTTTAAATCAATAACCTTGTGATATATTTGCAAACTAAATTAGTTAGTTTTAAATTAACCCTGATGGTTAATTTAGCACCTGTCATTGTAGTGAAGGGTAGTTAGACACAGCACTGTTGTTTCCTGCTGCATTATTAGTCATGATCCTACTATGCTCAAGTGACTCATATCAAGACAAATTCTACTTATTGTAATAACTGTGATGTCCTTACTAATGTTCTGGTAATATCTTTGTCTTCTATATCCACATAATTAGTGTCTATTTTGAAGAAAAAATGCTTTGAGTAAATGACGGTAAGCCACTTCCTCTCTTCCAGAACACATTCATGGCATCTACATGTGCACAGTCAGTGCAGAGATGATGGAACACTGCAGAATTGTGACCTTTTCACGCGTGCATAAAGAAAACGTGGTGAACCATCAGGTATTATTACTGTATTATTATTATTATTATTATTTGCATTTCAAGAATAGCAACAGTTATTCAATCTCTTCCAGATTTAGTAGGTATCCTTGTCATTCCTAGAGACTTCTAGAAATGGATGACTAATTGGTTTTGTGTAACTTTCTATGGTAGGTGAATATTCAGGACGATTGTCTGGAAGTAGGAATAGGGCAGGAGATTTACGTAACCCTTCAAACTTGGCCGAAATTCTGTGATGTGGCTTATTCCAGAGCATACCAAGTTCCAGGTATGGGGTGGGGTGCAGTTTCATATTTTGTTATTAGTAATACAAAAGACAAAGTATTTTCTTTTTGTTTAAAATGTCATGATGCCAAATTTAGCAACACTCTAGATGTTTTCACTGCAACCTATCAAAACAAGAGGTTACTTATTTTTTTCATATCTTTATCAGATTGCAGCAACAAAGACCTACAAGGAAACATCCCAGAATGCACAAGTAAGGTTACGATTATTATTTAAAATTTTATAACAAACTCCAGAAATGTAGCCTAGGTAAAAAAAATAAAAATAAATGTAATGATGTAAAGATGAAAATATTGTGTTATGGAAAATATTGGTATTCTTGGCAGCTGGCAGGATTGACTATGAGGTGGACTCAGAGAAGAAGGAAATCCATATAAGTGTGTCAGACATGCTGGAGGACAGGGACTACAATGTTAGACTCTGCCACAAAGATTACATCTGCACTGGCACTGGAGCTCACAAATTGGTAAATTGCTTTTCCATTATTTATATGCATACAACTTAATATGAAAGTATGAATTTAGTATTGGGGATAGTGACAGCACTGTTTTTTAGTTGTAAAATCAAACAAATTTCAAACAGCCACGGCCACATTCATTAGTTTAATCCAAAGTACTGTATATAAAATATGTAATTTCTTGACATCAGAAACACTCTTTATACTGGCAAGTGGCTTGTACTTCTGAAAGCATCTAAGGGTAAAGCCTTCATGGGGTCCTAAAGGGTCCAACTTGCAAAGATATGCACCAAACAGCCATAGCTTTAACACCACAAAACATTAACATAATCAATTATCAATTATATACAGTAATAGTAAACTGGCCATAAAATTGGGCATAAACATATTGTATTGTTGTATGAAGATTTTGAAGCATGGAAGGAAGATTTAGGAGATTGTAGGTTTATTAGCTTGATCTCCAAATTGTAAAAATGTAGTGAACTATGTTCACAATATAAAGCTGTACAGTAAGTGTCTATAACTTATCAGTGAACAGTATATTAATGCTATGTTAAATAATCATTACCTATCATTGACCACTTGAAAAGCTAATAAACTAAGTCAGAAACTAAGATATCAAAATGCTTTTCAAAGCTATTAAGAGTGAAAATATTAGGCTTCAACACAAGGCAATGAATCAACACTCAACACTCAATCTGCTACAACATGATACTATGTACAGTAATAGTATCTGATGTAGTAGCCTCAGATCGATTTATTCAGAATGTTGGGGTAAGCCTACTGTTAATTCATAAATGATGATCACACAGACAAGTATCACAAAACAAGACAAGGATTTCGCGTATTATGGGTAAATCACCGTGCCAGCTTACTTATTTTAAACACTTTTATGTATTACTTAGACCAGTTGTTTGATCTTTTTGATTATTTATGATAAATTGTGATAAATAGTAGGCTTTTCATGATTAAGACGTTGCATTATAAATTAATGTTGATCCAAATCATCCAATCATTACATCCTCAGGAATTTTACTGTATATGGTTAATTTGGTTTAAAACCTAAATACACTCACACCCTGACATGGGGAAGTTTAGAAATGCAGAACATATTTTGTAAACATGTGGGTATTACGATTGGAGAGAGAGCGCACTCACACAAAAGTGGAGCATTGCATACAAAGGAGTATGTACTGTACTTATACATAGGAGAGATGTGCTTTGCCAATCTGGGCCACTGTATGATTGTCAAAGTAATATAGACTGGAAAAATATTATTCTAATTCTATTGTTTTTAAGCATTTCCTTACTTATGGTAATAATAGATATTTTCATGTTTCCCGGCACTAAATGATATCTATCTATCTATCTATCTATCTATCTATCTATCTATCTATCTATATATATATAAAGAACATACACATATATAAATATAAAGAAAATTTTAATACCATATATACATTACAGTAATTTTGATTGCACGTGGAGGCAGCATTTATAAAACTTGCCCAGTGTATTTTTATGGACTAGAGAGTCACACTGGGTGCTGCCACAGTAAACTTAATTCTTTTGTAATTAAGGCAATAAAGTAATAAGCTTTTATGATTTACTGTCTGTGCTGGAAAGATAAATTAGGATAAAAACTTTGTACACATAATATGTTTCCAATCAGTCCTGTGTCCTGTTACAGTTAAGAAAGGAGAATCCAGTGAAGAATGTCACTTTGAAGTACTCCAAACCATTGCCCTGCTTGTGCATTGAGGTAACAACTGATTAGATGTGTAGATTTTCTTTATTATACATTTGTTCTTTTAATAGCAGATACAAAATCACTGTGTTGTTTTATTATAGGGCTGGTCTGTCATGACTGATGCTTCTCGAGTTCAAGTCTGCCCTTTTAAAAAACGTACGTGTAAGGACTCGTCTTAAATAATCATCAATATTAAGGTATTATTTGCACAATAAAAAAACAAGCAGCATGTTGAAAAAATAAAACTGTTTCTCGTTAGGTATTGAAGAACTCTGGTCTGGAATAAACTTTGACCCTGTGGAGGAGACTCTGTCATGGGAAGCGTCTTGCCAAGTTAATGCTGTCATTTCACTGTGTGAGCTACAGGACCAAGGCATGTGCCAAGACCTTGCCAATTCTTCTAAGAGATATGTCAAAGGCATGGTAAGTTCCTGCATAAAAGGAAATACATGAATAAAAGCTTCAAAAATTTAAATAAAAAGAACAAAAACAAGAGAATAATAACTGATTTTTGTAATCACAAAACCTTTCTCAGGTGACATATTCAGCAGTGGATCCACATCCCCGGCTCTGCATGAAGGTAAATATTATTGCATAACCTCTGTGCCTTTGATCAGACAATGCTAATGCCTCTGTGTGTGTCCGCATGCTTCAGGTTTTATTTTAGACACTCCCTTAGCATGTGAAAATGATTCTTCTATTCAACTCTCAGACAATGTATGCTTTGATGTTTTTTACTTTTTAGTTCACCACAGAGACCGGGTCATGGATAAAGTGCCCGTTTTCCGATGGGAATTTCCCAGGTAATTCATTTCCATTCATGAATATATTAACTTGTGCAAAGCAAACTCCAGTATTATTAAGCCTCCATCTTCTACTGAAAAATGGAAGTATATGGATGTTACATAATTGAGGAAAAGTTTCAGACAACAGCTTTCTTGAATATCTTGAAGTGAGAGGATCATGTGCACCCAAGGCTTTGGAGACCAAAGGCCAGCCTGTCATTTCTGATCCCACAGAAAAGCCAATGTGGTGCAAACTGCCGAAAAAAGTCAATGCTGGTCACAACAGAAGGGAAGCATAGCACACAGTGCATCCCAGCATGCCACATATGAGTCTTAGGAGGTAAAGATTTCAGAGTTGTTGATCCAACCTAAAAAATTCCACAGATCTCAGTCTGAGTGAGCATCCATGGGATGTGATGGACAAACAAGTCTGATCCATGGAGGTGCCACCTAGAAACTTACAGCACCCACAGGATCCATGATTAACTTTCCAGTGCCAGATACAGCACACCCCCATAAGTTTTGTGGAGTCAAACCCTGATATTTTGTATTTTAATGTTATGGCTTTTTACTTGTGGAAAGTGTATACCCTTTATAAATGAGTCTGGGGATGATATACTCGTCTGTTAGATCTTTCCATTGTCTATTATCTATTAGATGAGATACATATCAATTAGATCTAAATTTACATTCATTTTTAGGATTTGAAAGAAAAGAGAGAAGTAGAAGTAGATTGCACAATTCTCAACTATTTGTCCTCTAGATCAGTAGGTTGTTTGAAATTAAATTTTTCAGTTGTCCAAAACTGTCCAACATGCAATTTACTATGCGCAAACGCGCTTGATGTAAAAAGTTAGAAATTCAATGTATTATATTCACTCATTCTGGGTGTGTGAATATTCTGTTAGTTCTATTTTTGGCCAAACTATTTTTAAACCATAATGTCACGTTAATGTTTTGCCTGCTTAGGTTTGCTAGATTTCAAAGTCTGTACACATGTTGTGTAACTAAACACACTTTACCTTTTTATTCTGTCTCTTTTAGCCTGGGGCCTTGAAGTCTGTGCTGAAAAGGACCAAACACAGCTGCTTGTGACTTCCCGGATCAAAGCAAGCCTCTCTATCAGTGTATGTTTCAAGACTGGGGCCTCTGGGTGTGAGGACACACAAAGCCTCTTAGTTGATGTGGTAAGTTCAACTCCTACAGTATATAATGTCCTGTTAATTTTAAATAAGCCATCAGCAACAGTGTCAACTACTGACCTTTTTGTATATTGGTTGCCAAGGTAGAGCACCACCTCTGGGCCTCATTAAATGTGTGTAGGTCAGTAGGCCATGGTGGTTATACCATAATCCAGTATAATTCAAGTGGATGAAATTTATCTATGACTATAGGATCCCCATATGCCCCCATATGCAAAAGTTGTTTTTTGAAAACTGCAAAAAGATTCCACAGTCAAAAGTTATCTATCATTGCACGGAGTCAAATAATGAAGGTAAATTTATCACACAAACAACAAGTAGGCTAAATAAATTTGCTGCAACAGTAGTGCTACAAGAAGTGCATCACAGCATTGTAAAATTTTCAAATAGGAACTATTATGTGTCAAAAACATGACCTCTACTGAACCTTTCCATACAATGTCTGAACTCTGGCAGTAACATTTACAATGTTCAGGAAGACATGAGGCAATTCAGCAAGCATGAATGTGTAATTCCTTAGTCAAAGATCTGAAATGGTAGAAGTATTATGTTTATTATTTACATATACCAATGGCCAGCTCATCCGGTTCGATCCCACAGAATAGCCAATAAAGCACAATTTGTCAAAAAACTTCAATGCTTGTCATGATAGAAAGGCACCAAAACCCTCAGTGCACCACAGCCTGCCGCATATGAGGATAAGCAGACAGAGAGTTCAAGGTTGTCGAACCTCCAAATTCCCCAGATCCCAGTCTGATTGAGCATCCATGGGATGCAATGAACAAACCGGTCCAATACAGGGAGGCCTCACCCTACAACCCACATCACTAAGGATCCACCACTAATGTCCTGGTGACAGACACCACAGCACACCCACACCGGTCTTGTAGAGTCATACTCCAAGAAGGCCAGAGCTGCACAAGGGGACACAAACTCCCCAGTGGCACAAGGGGAACCTACACAATATGGGGCTTAATGGTTTGTTGTTGTAATGTTAGGGTTGATCTGTGAATAATAGATCTCTTTTTAACCTGATATCTAGAAGTTCCACTGGTTTCGAATTGGGGCAGTTCTTGTATTGTAATGTAAAATGAAAGAAAAAAATTATCATAAGAAATGTTCAACCAAACAATTTTTTGCTTCGACAGGATACATTTGATCAGGTGCAGCCAAATCTAGCTACGGATCTTTGTAAACCAGGACTCTGCATCAAGGTAAATAAATTTAAAGTTCAGTAGTGTTTTGTCTCACTTCTCAGTGTCCAAAACATCTTAACTGTTAGCACTAATAATAATAATAATAATATATGGTTTTCCCAGGCAAAGCGTGTTGATGTAAAATATGGCATCACCAGTCTCTACTGCCATCCCTCTTGTTGTAAGTCCTCTGCCTAAGATTTGTTTTTACTTTTTCTTTTCTCTTAAAGTCTCACATGAATTACAAGAAACTATTTAATTAATTAATGGAATGATGTCGCATTTTACATAAACATACATTCCATTGATCAACAATAGTCCAAAATATCCTCTCATTCATCTCATTCCTTGTTCAGTAATTACTTAATCCTGATCAGGGTTACAGTGTTTTAGAAAAAAACTGCATAGGCTAGGAATACACCCTGAATGAGACTACAGTCTATCCAAGGCCATCATGCACAAACATTTACATGTTTAGCATACCCAGTCTCCCTAAGACTCCCAGCATGCTTTTGGGAGTTGGAGGAAACTGAAAAACCTGGAAGAAACCAGTGCAGCCATTAGGAGATGTGAACTCTACAACAGACCCTACAGTTGAGAGGCTGCAACACACCCTCTTGTGCGATAGTGGCGCCTCTTAAGACATTTGTGAACTGTAAATTATCTGATGTCACAAAAATAACACCTTATAATATTATCTTTTAACTTGTGGAAAGCCAAGAGGCTTGGCCCTCTGGATGTTTTGAGTGACACTCAAAACATCACTGAATTACTGAGCAAGACCTAGCATGTCAATCAACCCTCATATGCGATCACTTTGGCATGTGTCCAATGTCTAATAAAGGGCCCTCTAGAAACTCCAAGGCAAACATGTTACAGCTTCTTCAACACATTCTCACACAATAAACACAAGTTTTTTTTTTTACATTTACTTCCTTGATAAAATATGCTGAAGATTGTTGATATGACTGTGTGAATTGTAAGATGCATTTTTGTTGTCACTCTGCAGCACATTCATTATCCAAGCCCGCAGACAGTTACAGTCAACAGCAGCTCATGTACTTCGTTGTGCCAGCGATGACACTAATTACTGCTATAGCTGTCGCTGGTGCTGTGATGACCATTGCGATGATTGGTGGGTTGGATATGTCCATTTGTGTAATACAGCAATGAAGACAAAATTACTGTAATGAAATAGAAGTATTTTTAAAGGCAAGAACATTTTCAAAAGACTGTACCATAAATGTTAGCAAGATAATGAGATAGAAGCTTTGCTTGCTAGCTAACGTTTATCTTAGCAACTAGCATCAAGCATGCTAGCTAACAAAGGAATATGATGACTAATAAATAACAACAATATTTTCCCATAAACTCTTATTAAATATCCACTTCAAAGTTGTGCAGTATTATCACTCCTTTACCACCTTAATTAATGAGTCAGATGTTTGAAATCGGTAGTAGTATATGAACTATTCACACTTTTTTTTTTTTTAAGATTAATTCCTGCATTAGATTCCACTAATATCATGGCACTACTCCTGCCAAACCTGGAATTCTTTTTTATAATTATTCTGCACTGATGCAACAGGATTGCTTTTATTCCTTTAGAATTCACATAGAATTGGTTTGAATTCATGTAAAATAAAATATATAATAATTAACATAATGATATATGCTATGCATGCACTTTTTGCACAAGTTTTGTCACTGAAACATTTTGGCCATAAAATGGCCCAAACAAATATTTTAAACATTATATTCTGTTGTTAATTATAAATTAATAATTATACTCATTTTAAATTTAATTCAGGTTATCACATCAAAAGGACAATAAAGGCTCGGGGCATTGTCCGCTTACCAGGACCACATTCAGGTAAGAAAAAGTATATTATATGAGAGCAGCCTGTATTATTAGCATCATATACTATATCTTTGATATATATGACATATATACAGTATTAGATATATTAGACATAGAGATCCTAATAAATGATTGGTTAGTGCACACATATGGACAATGATTGTATTATGAGGATTGTCAAAGAGGAACAGTCACAAAGGGAGGTGAGGTATTGGACTGTGACTAATACTACGATGGAGTATTAGGGCCAAGATGGGATAAAAAAAAAAAAAGACTTGGAAGGGGAGGGGCAGGGAATTTCCGAGTTTAAAACTCGAACATTTCGAGATGAAAACTCTAAAGTTTCGAGATTAAAACCCGAAAGTTGAGATGAAAACTCGAACATTTCGAGATGTAAACTCAAAAATTGTGTGTTTCAAACTAGAAAATCTGTGTTTTTTTTCCATCAAGGAAGGAAACCGCATATACACTTTACAATGT
The DNA here is from genome assembly GCA_030014305.1 of Clarias laeviceps. Lineage (NCBI taxonomy): Eukaryota > Metazoa > Chordata > Actinopteri > Siluriformes > Clariidae > Clarias > Clarias laeviceps. The sequence continues at coordinate 13,294,068 of JAQMYJ010000004.1, forward strand.
TAGACAGACATCACTTGTTTTGCATTATGCCTGAAGTGGAAGATCTAATCAAACTTTACTTTTCCCTTGGCTTGAGTAACAAGGAAATACTTGTTATTTTAGCCCAGAATCACCAGATCATCATAAGCTGATGCAGCCATGGTTCCCTTGCACTCTGGTGTGTGCTCTTTCAACCGTGTGCAGAGACGTGTATCAATATGCGGTTTCCTTCCTTGATAAAAAACCCACAGATTTTCGAGTTTGAAACACAAAACTTTTGAGTTTATATCTTGAAACCTCCGAGTTTTCATCTCGAAACTTTCGGGTTTTCATCTTGAAACTTTCGAGTGTTTTTCTCAAAAGTTTCGAGTTTTGTTCTTGAAAATTTTAAGTTATTTTTCTCGAAATTTCCGAGTTTTCATCTCGAAACTTTAGAGTTTTAAACTCAGAAATTCCCTGCCCCTCCCCTATCAAGTCTTTTTTTTTTTTTATCCCATCTTGGCCCCAATACTCCGTCGTACTAATACTGATCAGACAGGGTGAAAAACTACTACAAGCAATTGAGACCTTTTTTTCCGAAAATTTACAGCTGATTGAATATATAAGAAATTAAATTAAAATTAGCTTATCATCTGCATTCCAGCCTTATTCTCTTCATTGCCCGAGGAGGTGAACTCAAAAACTGAACTGATATCCACAGCAGCGCTTGATGACGGAAACAGCTTAGAAAGATCTCAGTTACAAGACTCTGACAGGTCCAATCTACTCAATGACTTCACAAATCACTTAGAAATATAACTCTGATGGAATGTGTGGAGTTCATTTGGATTTGCATTTCATGAGCCTGTATTACGGTAAAAATGGAGAAAAACAGAAAGGTAATTAAAGAAAATTATTACTTTTCTTTAATTTGGTTAATTTGTATGCTTATTGTTATTTTTTATTTTATTTTAATGTAGACTGTTATTCTAAATGACGATTTTGCACTTTATTACTTTCTTGCCATATAATTTAATAAGTGAAATTATGCAATGATATAGAACCCTTACATAATACATATGAATAATCTCCTATAAAATAAACAGAAATTAGAGCAATAAAATATTATCCAGTTGTAAAAAGTAAAAAAAAAAAAAAAAAATGAAAAACCTTTTGTATATATTTGTACTCTCGTGTTACAGTGTGCAAAACATTTATTTATGCAATGTGTGAATTTATTTACATCTTTTTTGTAAATTTCATTGTTATCTTGACATACAGTAGTTGTGCTATAGGTCATGTTAAAATTTTTCAACACTGCCATTTTGTATCCAGAAGTTCTCAATAAAGTTATTCACATGTTCACTGCCAAAATGACTTATGTCTGCTAACAAAAGTTCAGAGCAGAATGATTTAATCTGAGAATTTGATTATTTCTCTTCTTGCATATGATTCAAAGATGAAACATTTACAAATGGAAATGTTTCTGTAAATGAAATTATAATGTAGCTGTAACAATGCAGGTCTCACGAGGGGCAGAACCACGTGAAAATGATTCGCACTGTTTGGAACGGGCAGATCCACAGGCTGCTACCCCTCAGAGTTCTGAGCAGGCAGAGGCGCGGCCATTTATACATGTGATCGCCAGGCAACACCACAATCAGCCTGAATGCGCCACACCTGGCAACAAGTTTATTTAAGGGTCCTGATACTTCAGCACGTGCGATCATTTAGGTAGCACCGGTAAGGTATTAGGGCCAAAGACAAGCAAGAGACAAAGATAGATAGAAAATAAATAAAAAGACAGACAGAAAGACAGAGTTGCTGTTTAGAGAAAAAGGCAAAGCCCCAGCCTCTGCCTGTTTAAGACACCCAGCGAGAGAGACAGAGAGAGAGAGAAAGAGAGCATCATGGGTCAGTTCAGCGTGCACGCTCAGTTTACGTTAAAAGTGCAAAGCACAATACACACAAACTCTCCCTCATAAATCCTCGGAAAGGGCATGGACCCTGAGAGGATCTTAACTTTTATTTTTAGTTTCCAGAGCCCTGTCCGTTCTCGTGTAGATGGCGGTGCTCTGTTTATTTTGGGTTTTCAGTTTTATTTTGGTTTTGTTTTAAGTTTCTTAATTAATAATCCCACATTGTCTCCAAACGGAAAGGTCTTCCCGAGCGTATCATAAGCACTCTCCCAAACTCCTATTTCATTGACTCCCTCTAAATTCCTGCATTGGGGCTTTTACAAATGTTACAACATCTCGTGGTGAGGCTCTCCACACCACGTAACAGTAGCAACTGAGCATAAAAGTACACAATAAATGTTCACAAATGATAGATGTTTTTCTTTCCAAAAAGTTTATTTCCAAATAAATGTTTGTTATGAAATTAATGTAGAAAAATAAAAAACAGATGTATGTTACAGTAGATTCTTGCCTTCATATCTGTTGGTAACCCATTCCGCGATTAGCGCTCCATTCACATGCAAGATTTATGTAAACGACTTTATTCAGATGTAAGTAAATGCTAATTGCTGCGATGATTGTGGGGAGTGATGTGCTGATGCAAACAAAGAAATTTTCAGTATTTTTTGGTAAATATTCTCATATGCACGTAAGAATTCTTTCCCCGAGAAAATTATTAGTCTCATGAATCCACACAAAAAGCTTCAGGCTTTTTTTTTTTGATAATAGTAATCATGCTGCTTTTTTGTTTTTTGGTTGTGTCCAGCATTGAATAATTATTTGACCACCAATAGCTGGAATGTGATTGTGAATTTATGACTTAAATAAAAGGCAGCATTTATTTAGCAAATAAATAATTGTGCTATGTTATTTTTCTGGGGTACTGATTTTACATTTTGTCTGCTTTGCAAAAGTTGCCACACTTTGTGATCTGAGTATATTGTGACTGAAATGAAGCTGCTCACATCGGCAGGCGTATTTACGTTGCAAAAGGCAATATTCTATTCAAACATCAGCCACTTTGCCCATTTTTGGTGCTAAATTACCAGGATTAAATATTTCATAAACTGTGACCTTCACACACAAGTGTACAGAACATTTTGTGCCACCATCTGGCATTAAGCTGGCAGCAAAATGGAGAAAGAGATGTGAGATCGAGGATGGTGTACCCAAAAAGGAGGCTAGTGAAGCTGAGCTGGGCAGGCCTCTGGCTTGCCATTAGACATAAGCTTTTTAGAGCACAACCCAGAGGTGTGCAGGGTGAAAAGGCTAGCCTGGCTCGTCGAGAGGGAGGTTGATGGTGAGGCCTCCAGCACCAGTCCTCTAATTGAGTTAAATCACAATTTTCCAATGTCAGCTTTCCTAGCCTTGTTGTGCTCCATAGCTCTGTTATGGTGCCAGAGAGTCTAGTTATAGTTCCTCAAAGCCATGTTAACCAGGAGATGATTTCTGAAGGACTTGTTAGCCATAAAATATTTTCTGACAACCCTGTTTGTGTTGAAATGTTTCCTGACAGCCCTATTATCATAGAGATGTTTCCTGGCAATCGTGCTAGCCATGATCTGTTTCCTGATAGCCAGAGTCACACCCTGCACTGCCTGAGCGGTGCCTGGACCAGCCTCATCCTGATATTGCATTGTCTCCACCTAGCCCAAGCACAGAGGACATACTGTTTTTACCCCCAGTTGGGTTTGAGAGTGGTGTAATGCTTCCACCACCTGGTTAAGAAGACATCACTCCTTTGCCTGAGTTTGAAGACTTCATCTGCAGCAGACTCCAGTCTAATGAGTGTCATGCTGGCACCTCCCTATTGCTTCATGGACAGCCGGCTGCAGTCATCCCCAGGATTTGAGGACTTGTTAGGGGTAACCACTGGAGATTGCTCTGAACCCAATAGGACTTATATATTTTTTGGATTTTGTGTTTGATCTTTGGGATGTTTATATTGACACAAGTTGGTCACAGGTGTTCAGCATTGTCTTGATTAGTGCCAATAAGCAGTCTAATTTAGCGTCTTTGTCTTGCATCTGTTCTGTTCATCACGCAGTTGGTTTTTTCCCCTATTGTTTTGTTTTTGATTCTATTCTTGTTTTTTATGTCATCTTTTTGTAAATATAAGTCATTATATGTAATTATTTAATGCCTGCGCATCCCTTCCATGACACTGCTACACTGCTCGGCTGTTCATTCATCACCTTTCTCTGCCACTTTGTAACCACAGTGAGGAATGAAGTAAAGAGCAGATATGACTGTAGAAGAAACAAATATATTTTTCGCAGTGTTAAAGTGGCAGAAACATGACCATTGACCAAATGCAGTGGCTGTAAGTAACAATGCAATAACACAAAGTGGAGGGAGCCTGACGTGTTATTAGTGACCTCATTCAATTCCTAAAGTCTACCTGACCCTCCAATAACAAACTGGACTCCATTTTAACTTAAACACATCTCCTGTTATACTGAACTTTCAGTCTCACACAGTATGATGCAGATCAATCCCTGCTATCCATTTCATCCAAATGAGGATGGGTTCCCTGTTGAGTCTGGTTCCTCTCAAGGTTTCTTCCTATTACCATCTCAGGGAGTTTTTCCTGGCCACTGTCGTCCTCGGCTTGCTCATCAGGGACAGTCTTATCATTTTGAATCATACACATTCACATCTCATACAAACTTAATCATTTAATTGTGTAAAGCTGCTTTGCGACAATGTCAATTGTTAAAAGCACTATACAAATAAAATTGAATTGAATTGAATTCATGGTGGCCTAGTGGTTAGAGCTGTTGCCTTGCACCTACAGGGTCCGGGTTCGATTCCTGGGCAGGCTCGATTCCCATCTCTGTGTGCATGGAGTTTGCATGTTCTCCCTGTGCTTAGTGAGTTTCCTCCGGGTACTCCGGTTTCCTCGGACAGTCAAAAGATATGCAGGTTAGGCTAATTGGCGTGCCCCCCAAAATTGCCCATAGTGTGTGTGTGTGTGTATGTGTGTGTGCCCTGCGATGGATTGGCAACCCTGTCCAAGGTGTACCCTGCCTCGTGCCCTAAGCCTCCTGGGATAGGCTCCAGGTCCCCGCGACCCTGAATACAGAATAAAGAGGTATAGAATATGAGTGAGTGAATTCATTGAACTTAAGTCCCACTTCAGCAGAGATTGCTTGTAGCATTCACATAAAGAGGCGTTATACTGCCTGCATGGATAGAGAGATGTGAGAACAAAAGACAATTCACAAGAAGACTAGTTACCTCATTAGTGGCACAGACTAATGAAACTTTTGCAAAACCAATGTGCAAAAAAAAAAAAAAAAAGAAATATATAATGGTTAATATTCAGTTTTTTAAGGCCTGAGGAAGTTTGATTACAGTGGCACATTTGCTACTTTCTTTATTTCTTAAAGAAATAATGCCTGTGGTAAGAAACACAATGAGCTCACTTTAAGCTGTTGGATGCGTCACAACAGGGTGTGTTGAATCATTATGACTGTTAAAGATAATGAGGAGACAAGTTTGGCTGGCTCAAATTCTATTTTTGGAATCCGGTAGAAAAAAAATGCTGTGGGAGTTGTCACTGAAACTTGGAAAGGTAAACAATCATTTGCTTCAGTCTGACATCATAGCACCACATGTGACGTGCATTCACGTGCACTCACATTTCTCTGGCAGCGTTGGGTTTCAAAGAGAGCAACAGTGGATGGAAATCACATACAATAAGTGCACCATGGCAACCCAGCACACAAAAGTTTGTGAAGTGTAATTTAGAGAAACTCCCAAGGGATCCCAGCACCAGGTGAAAGACCACATGGCTACCAGTGGGATGATTTTTTCTTAATGCACTCAGAGCATGTGACCCTAATACTGTAAATATTATTTACTGTATTTAACAATTTTCTTAAAATGTTGATGGTTCAGATGCTATGCACGCCACATCAGATGTGTGCAGTGAACAGAGACAATATCAATTACTGTGAAGATTAGACTATAATATGCTTATACCATAATAAGGTAACATATCGCAATTGCCCCAATATACAGTCCCATCAGAAAGTAATAGAATATCGAGGCTAATTCTTTTGTTTTTGATATATACTGTAATGAAAACCAGAGAGCTGTCTGTGGGAGAAAAGATGAGAAAAGAAGGAAAATCTTAGCCACTGCACAAGCATTGGGCATAGCCGGCAGCACCATTTGGAATACCAGGAAAAAGTAAGAAACCCATGACGTACTAATAACAGGTCTGTCTAGGAAAACAACAGCAGTTTATGACAGAATAATTGTAAGAGCTGTGAACCAAAACTCGGAACAAATCACATGGGAATTAGGTCAGCAGATAAAGTATTTAAAAACAAACATCCATTTTTTCTGTTCTGAAAATAATTTCCAGGCTGTTGCACTGCTCCTGTAATAGTAAATGTTCTGTATACACTACAGTATGTAGATACATTGAATAGGTGCAAAGCAAATGAGCCAAAATGAAGCTTGTGTTGTACCCTGATTGGTGTGTGTGCTATGCATCAAATTGGACATTCCTTTTTTTCCCCCTCACTCATAAGTAAGGAGGAACAACAGCTTTTGTGTAATGTAGGGGAGAATCTATATAAATAAAATAAAGGTTTTCTCTATACATTGGTCTGAATTCACTCTTCAAATGATATTTGTGTTTCATACATTGAAGGACATTAAGAGGTCTCGGAAAACTTTTCGTTTGTATGTCTGTCTGTCAGACATAATTTAATAAAACTTTTGCAGTACTTAGTTATATGTCTGGCACATAACTACTCATAATGTCACTTCTGCTCAACATTTTCATTTAATTTATGGTACGCAGAAGTGACATTATGAGCAGTTATGTGCCAGTTAGATTAAGCACATAAAATGTGCCTGGCCTGGTCTATAGTGTCATCTAGCGGGGATGCACTTTGTCTATATAAGTAAATAATAATACAGATCTTGCTGGATAAAATTGAATGAAACTTTTGCAGTACTTAGATATATGCTTGAAGTTTAACTTGCGTAATTAAAATCATCATTAAAATGTTGATGTTTCATAGCGATGTTATAGACAGTTATGTGGTGGATTTAATAATCTATACCTATAGATATTAATTAGAAAAGCTAAACAGAATATTTTATTTAATATTTTTATCACTGAAATAACAGTGGTATAAGTGAATTTTAACACGCTGGAGTCATTTTAAGGTAAAACTTAATCTTTATCCAATCTACTTTTTTGATTTCTCATCTGTGATTCACTCTCCATGTGTTTGGCTGACAACAAACGAAGTACAACTTAGTATAAACAAGAGGTAAAACATAAACCGTTCTATATCCTTTCTTCCCCATTGATTGTAATAAGATGAAATGACAATAGATTCAAAATCTTGCCATAGACTAGGTTAATTTTATACAATTTCCTAATATTTAGCTACCAATCCAGTGGAAACCAACACCATATAATGTTGTCACACGAAACAAATTCATCTTTGTTGCAGGCACACATGTAGGTGAGAAATAAAAACATCACCAATTACATCAAAGCTGATCAGCTTATTTTTAGCTTATTATTTTATTTTAACTGGGTGGCCTGTTAAGTTGTGGCATATAGCATAAGTTTTAGCATAAGTTTTTTATTAATGCAAACCATGTTCTAAAGTTGTTAAGCGCATTCATTTCCAAGACTTTCAACATGGACTGTTTGCATATTCTACTGTACATCTGGCTGAGATGTAGAAACCAGGAACCCCATGTTTAAACTGGGAATACTACAATATCTCCAAAGCATTTACATGTATTGGTGACAAGGACATGATCCACTGCATGTTTTCACCCTCAATGTACATTGATCAGCCATAACCTTAAAACCAACTGCTTAATATTGTGTGCTCCCAAACCAGCTCCAGCTGACCAGCTGACCAATCAAGGCATGGACTCCACTAGACCCCTGATGGTGTGTACTGCTACTGTGCAAATATAATCATTCAGATGATGTGCTATATTTAAGCAAGCTTATACCCAGGAATTGGAAGGTTCATATGAGAAAGTTTTGGTCAACTCACAACTCACTGCCCTGGTGTGGTTCATGTAGAATGCAGAATGAGTTATGGATGGCACTGTATTGCTTGAAAAATACTATGCTCCCAGTGTTATTTACAGCGAATTTCGGACCATGGTCCTAGCTGTTGGCATTACTGATGGACCCTCCATTTAAACTTCAACACTCCAACAACACCCACGACTCAATATAAATGGTTCATTGTTGCACATAGACATAAATTCAAGGGTATAACTCCTTGGAGCCTTTTCTTTGTACATTTTTATGTAAGCAGGCAAGCTACAACCTTGAATACTGCAAGGATGTGAAATATTTATTTATATAACTACACAAATGTAAAAAAAAATGACTTGTTATGACCCACTGTGATGATAGATAGCTTACTTTGATTCTGATGGAAACTGCCATGGGTCATGTGCTTATATAAATTGATAAGCATGACCAATTTGTGATCAATTTGGCTTTACCACTGAGCAAGAAAGAACTGTGGTTTCATACATGCATACATTTTCTAAAGTTATCATTTGCAGCTCTAAATATAGCCAGATTCATAGGCATTTATAACACTGAACAATATTGACATTGGATGTATGAAAGCAATGTTGGATAACTAGTCCAATGTGTCAGGGTGAACTAACCTTGGTGACCAGAAGACGTAGATTTAGCGGTTAGCCCAATGTAACGTGGATGGTAAACCCAAACGCGGAGGAAAGCGAGTAGGCAGGATAACCACGCAAATTAGTTTAAGGACTCTCACAG
>JAQMYJ010000004.1:13302810-13348457 GCA_030014305.1 Clarias laeviceps
TATAAACACACACTCAGAATCAGAAAGCAAAACCCAAGAAGGTGAGTACTCACGAATTGGTAGACGGATAGCCTGAACTGACATGGGCGAACTCAATGACTGAGCGTTAAGCTGTGGTTTGTTTACTCCTCTTATACTTCCTGGTTTGCGACCGCAGTACTTCCGGGTCCTAGTGCCGGTCGCAGATTGAGTGTGCATGACACAGTGAAAATTAGTTACATGACAGTTTTTCTTGTAGGAATACTTATTTATTTTATTAATTTAGCCAAATTAAGTTAATGGCCCCGCGACCCTGAATACAGGATAAAGCGGTATAGAAGATGAGTGAGTGAGTAAGTTAATGGCACCAAAACTGTTGTTGTCAACTATGCTAATAAATACAGAAGATAATGCTAGTTTGGGAGAAGATGAGTTTAAACTGTCAGTAAATTCCAGTATTACTAACCAATGCAGAAAAACAAAACCTTTAAAGAGAGGAGTTTGGACCATGGGTGTGGTCTAGTTCAAAGTTCAGTTATTACATAACCAATGAGGAAAAGATTATTGAATCAAAGAATGTTTTACTGTCCTATTGTGTACATGAGAGAGCTTTCAAGCTTTTGATCTTGAATCTTTTTCAGGTTTATGACTCTGGGCTTACCATGTTTGAATGGTTTGTCTCATTGTCTGAGCCTGGCTACTGTGGTGGAGTTTACATGCATCCATGTTTCTTTAATTGATGATTTTTTAAAGCCATTTGTCTGTGCAAAAATGTCTGCTCATGCCAAAAAATATCTTAACACTTAGCCTTTGTGCTATAACCAACAAGAGATAGTGGTACTGTATACAGTATATAGTACCAGCCAAAAATTTGGACACCACCTTCTAATTCCATGGTCTTTCCTGATTCTTATTTCTTTCTATATTGTAAAAAAATGATGAACCATTAAAAACATGCAATAATCTTCTTTAAAAAGTTGATATTGAGATGTGTCTGCTACTTCTGCCCTGTAAAGCCTTCATAATGGCTCTAAACTATGGAGCTGTTAATTGGTGATTTTTGAGGCTGGTAACTCTAAATGAACTCCTCTGCTGAAGGGGTAAGTTTTGGTCTTGCTTTTCAGGAACGGTCTTCATTAGAATCAGTTTTATCATGGTCCTAGATGGGCTTTGCAAATGCACTTGACAATACTGTTCTTGTAACAGCTGACTGTTGTTGTTGTTGTTGTTGTTGTTGTTGTTACTTAAATGCCTAATGCCATATGGCCAATGCCAAAATTCGCTATTGTCCTAGAATAGAGAGAGAGAACTTGCCTCCACACGTTTGACTTTTACTGTATATTTTAAAGTTACTTATGTTTAGACTATTATAGATGTGTAATTATGAACCTGGTGACACCTGGGTAATTTTTGTTATTTATGCATTATGTAACACATGGTGAGGACGTGATCACACAGTATTTCCTGAATTTAAATCCATGACAGAGTTTCATTATGATGATTTGTGTAAATTTCACACAATAGGACTGCAGAAAACTGCAGAAAATCACTAAGAAAGTCCTATTTTTTGGACTAAATTGTCAATGGGCTACAGAATTTAAACAGGACACAGGCAAATCATTTCTACAAGAGTCCCCCTGAAAAACCTGTTCTTACTCTGTTTGAGATGTGAGTCTACATTCCAGGGAAAGGACTGAATAGGGTGTGTTGGTGTTACACTGATAAAAAGGCAGGTTGCATTTAGATTTTTTTATTATGTTCGCACATTTAGTTTTGGGAGAATCCACTGCATATCATTGAACAATTATTATTTATTATATATAATGACAAGATTTCCAGGAAATGGCTGTCTTCTGTGAAACTCATTTTGAATGCAGCAAAATATTCCAATTAATATTTTACGCCACAAACATATTAATGTTTGTGCGTCAAACAAACTTGTATTAGTCCATTATCTGTCTTTAACAAACGTGAAACGAAGATGCTTTATTTTAAACATAAATTTACACGATGGAAATAATATTTTAAAGTTTACAAATAAATAAATAAATAAATAATGAAACCATTTATTGTTGATTAATAATGACAACCTCCAATCCACCCCACGAAAAATTAAAACACTTGACCATCAAACTCATATCTGCATTTTGAGCATTCCATTACAGAATTACTCCATCTTTGCTATTCTGAAAGGTTTCATCTTGGTTTAATGGGGATTTGCCCATTCAGCCATGAGATCATTAGTGAGGTCAGGAGAGGATGCCTGAGATGCAATTGGCTAAGGTCTGGGAAACATAAACCAGGACCATTAAACTAGACAAACAAAGCAGAATTTTTAGAAATAGAAAATCAACAAATACTTGATAAGCTAGAACAGAGATAAAGCCGCGATAAGTCACGCAACAATAGACTGAGTGTTAATTCTTATTGTGTCAGTGTTTGTGAATCTTTTAGATGGTGACAGATGTGAATGGGAACAGGTGTGTGAGATTAGATCTCTGGTGAATGTGATCAGGACAATGGGTAGGTGTGTTGGGAGGTTTACATGTGGGAGCCATATGGCTACAGTGCGTTATGGGAAATAAAGCATTCTTGCAGTGGGCAGACTGAGCAGGGTAGCTATGATGAGCTGGGCCCTTGAATAAACCTGCTTGAAAAATCCCCCAATCATCTACAGCCATAGCATGGTCCGCATCACCCTCACCACTGATAATGTATTGCAGGGAGTATTTGTGAATATGGAATTCACATTTTCAGGCTTGACTTTTCCACATCCTTTGTCAGCTGTGAGATCGTGCTTGCATAATCAATCCAGTACATAGTTGTATTTTTTCCTCTGAACAAAAGAAACCAGTGGGCCCCTTTGGTGGCACAATCAGGTGAGCCTCTGGCTTAACTCCCCATCTTCCTAACTGTGATATGCGAAAAACATTTTGTGATCTAACGTACATGACAAATAATTGAATCTTAACATTGATCTTAAAGTGCCTCACAGATGTGCTTCTCCATAGCCATAAGGAGTGGATAGGTGTGTTTGTAAGGATGTGGCCCCTGTCATGATCACTATGGCAAAGATGTAGGAACAAACAGGTGGTAGGCCACTTGTCTTACTGGACACTTTTTTATTTTTAGGCATTCCAGGGCAATGGGTATCATTTTGCTGGTATTGGTGACGTATTCCTTGTGTAGGGCACTGATTTGAAGCATGATATATTAGGTAAACAGTGTAACCATTCCATCTGCCATCTAGAGCTTGAACATAGAGTGGACACTGGAGTGGCTGAATGGTGAGATTAGGACTTGTACAGAAGACACCGTAGACAATAGCTCATCTTTGGATATTTACATGAAGTGGCATTAAGCTGCCTCAGTCTGTGCTTTTGAGGTGTGAGCTGGCCACAATAAGAGGAGGCATGAAGCATTGGCATCTAGTGTGGTGTATACTGTAATACATGCACTGGAATGACCGCTTATTCATTGCTTGAATAACAACAAGGGAGAGCAAACTGAATCTTTTATGATCTGCTAATGCCTCTGGTCATTGTTGTTGATGGCTTTAGCACTACTCGAGTGCAAGTTGTGCAGTATGTCTGATCTACTCAATATAAGACATCACACATCGCACGCATCACACATCTTAAAATATTGGACCTCCATTCTGTGATTGCTGAGTTTCAGCATTAAAATATGTCCTGATAGCTCTATCTGGACACTTTGACTGAATGGCTGAGGGACTCAATGTTGAGAAGCAAGTCTTGGTAGAGGCTTGTTCAGTAGGTTGTTGTAGTTCTGTGCAAGTAATAACACAGTTGCTCCTTGGTATGGCGTTTGTGCCCCCTCATGTTCGGGGGATTGCACTTTACTTTGGCGATTGTGCAGGAGATTAAGGGCTCAGTCAGTGAGACTATAGACACTGAATCATCATGGCAGCCAGCTCATTCTACCCAAATTGTCGAAGCAAGGGTACGGAACTTTAGCACTACAGTTTTTGGCACTTCATTGTCCCTAAATGACAGAAAAGAGCTGATCTGATTTCTCTTCTTTTCCTGGAGAATGATTAAAATCTTGTTGGAATACCTTCATAAAATGATTGTAAAATGAGAATGGCATCCCCTCCCTAATACCAGAGCACTTAATTGTACTCTGAGATTTCCCCCTGGTTGGAGAAGTAGACGGAACACTGTAAGCTGAACCCTTGCACTGATTAGGGTAGAAGCTTAAATGGCAGGATCCTGTTTTGTAAAGAAAGTGGGTGGGAGCATGTTGGTAAGCTGTTTTAGTTTGGTATCCAACATGGCCAGATGCTGCAAACAGATGGCCTTGTGCCCTGACAACATTCCCGTTGTGCTGCTGACTTGCTGTATCCATGTGTGGGTGAAGTAATCTCACAGGTGCTGGAGACCGTTGCAATTGCACATGAGGTTTATTAAGATCAGAAATTACAGATATATGTGAGGTAAGATCTAGATAAAAAAAAGCAGAAATTCAGGTGACCAAAAAAAATCTAAACTAATGAATGAGTGACTTCAGGAAATATGATAATGTCAAGACCAGAATAGCTAGAACAGAGACAAAGGCTTGATAAGTCAAGCAATAATACACAGAATTTTACTCCATGGGAGTTGAGTGTTTGTCAGTCAGGTATATAGTAACAGGTGAGCTTGGATACAGATGTGCATGATTGTTGGCTGCCTGTTCTGGAAAATGTCTGATTCTTAGGTGCAAGAGCAGATAATGAAAATGTTTAATTAAACAAAAAACAAATATACTGTATATATTTTAGATTTTTTAAATTTTAGATTTCTGTTTTGGCTTTATAGTTAACATGTACATTTGCATTATTAATTTTTTTCATTATTTAAGCCTTGTTTCTTGTGACTTCACGTTTCCACCAAGACACGTGTAACTCCAGTTGCCCTCATCTTTTCAAACTGCTTGCTTGCTGAACGTTCAGGAAAGCGCAACACACTTGGGAGAAAAGTGCTATCCACCTCTTCCCCTTGCGTGAGCTCGGTAAACCATCCCTCTCCCTGAGCGAGTGTGGGCAATCTTCCTTCTACATTCCCAAATACAGTTTGGTGTAACTGTATCCAGAAAATGTGACTTTGTGTGAAGCAATACAATGACCTGAAAATTAAAAGCATCATTTTGATGATCATCATTACTGATGTGATGTGTTTCAAAAACATGTTATAGTATAGAAAATGCATTCAGCATTTGTAAATGGTCCTAAACTCTTTTACTGTACTGGTAACACATTTGCAATACAGTATTATAGAAGACTGTGTGTACTGTATGATATAATAAAAGTATATTTTTATTAACTACAAAGTGTACTTTTTAGTATTTGGAATTGTCCAGAAGTATAACAGCATGCTACTCCTGCAATAAGAATATATTCATGGTATATTACTTGTGTATTTGTAACACAGTAAAAATTGCTGTAATGTACTTAAAATACATTACAGATATACTTAAATTTCATTAATTACTGTCAGGTATGGCAGTATACTATAAATGTACTAAGTATACTTAAAGTTGTTTCACTTTAGCAGACAAAGGTATACTTAATACACTTAAAATTGTGCTTTTGTACAATTTAATTACAACTTTAAATGCACTTAGAACAAGTCTGGCTGGAGATACACTTAAGTATGATTTGGCATGCTAGGATTTAATATATTTGGTATACTTTTTTTTTCACATGGGTGTGACTCAGCTCAGTTAAAAATTTTTCAGGTACGTCACTTGAGTTTGATGTAACAGTTGGCATCATTACACTCACAAGGAAATTCCATTGTACAAACAATGCACTACATAATACATTAAGTATCACATAGTCATAATTTTGTTTATAAAGCAGTCTGGTCTTCAGAAAAGCTTCCTGTTAGCTCTGAAATGATAATGTAGGTCATTTCCTTATTTGTTTATTTTATTGCTTTAAGCAAGTTATGGTAATCGGCTCATTGGTTTCTTCAGGTTCAATAAATAATGTATAATCAACAGGTTTGCATCTTTGTTTTTCAATTTATTTTTGGCATATTAAAAAAAAATATGCTTGAAATAATTATTGTAACAATGCACAGAAAGTATACAATAGAATAGAATAAAAAATAGAATTTTAATATACAGTAGTCTCAGTATATTTTCAGTTAAATCTGAATATACTTGTGCACCTCTCTCTCTCTCTCTCTCTCTCTCTCGTGTACGCTTTCAAACTAATTTTTGCATGCAGAATCTCTGCCGCGGGTGTTCTCTAACTCGTTTTTGCGAGCTGAAACTCACTTTTCCGAGTTCAGGCTCATTTATGTGCATTTGAACTAGTGATGGGTCGTTCATGAATGATTCGTTCTTTTGAATGAGTCTTTAACGTGACTCAGAAGAACGAGTAGTCTCAGAGAGTGATTTAAGTATTGTTACCTTTAAGTCTTCTAGTCCGAATTGTTTATTCTTTTGTCACGTGACACCCATAGACGCTATGCAGTGCAATAGATTCAAAGGAATAACTGACTCTGACTAGAAGACTCATGAGAAAAACTCTTCAATTCTATTTCCTGTGTAACATTTTATTTTTCTTTCTGATCAAAAGAATGAAATGAACTAAATGACTCAAAAAAGATTTGTTCATTTTGATAAACGAGATTCAAAGAATTGAGTCACGTTAGAACTCTTCTAGTTTGAATTCACGGCTGCCATTAACCAACGCAGACAGTCTCTCAGCTGATCTGTGGAAGGTAAGGGGATCCTGAACTTGAAGAAAACTTTAGATATATACTGTAAAGCACTGTCAATGAGTTTTTTTTTTTTTTCATCAGATATAATGGGTTCAGAGATACCCTTCAACTCCTTAGTCTTCACACATTCTTTTGGCTTTTAGTGGTTTACATGCCTTAAGTCTGGTAACATTTTGGAGCTCACACTGAATTAACCACCCCTTTAGACAAACAGCATCATTATATTTTATAGCAGTTGTTGACTAGTTACAAAATGTTCCATAGGCCTGTCTCAAAGATAGAAATAATTAGTTTATCCTGAACAGATAGCAATTTTGCCCTCACGAAATGCATTCCAGCTGAATGAACACTTTATGAACTTGGGTCCGTGATCATAAAAAAACAAACAGTGGTGTTCACCAGGTGTCTGGCTGACTGAATTGCTCTCTTGATGCTGGCATACTCTAGCTGTGTCCATTGCAGATTGTTGATGCTGGGTGGAAATCAGGGTATATAGGTGTGGGTTTATAATTATATACAGTATATGCATACACACTAACACACACTAACACACTAACACACACACCAATCAGCCAAAACATTTGATCAATAATATACCAGTAAATTGTCCTATCTCCCCAGATCCCAATCTACCTTGCGACCCACAGCACCTGAAGGATCTTAGGTGAACCTTCTGGTGCCAGACACCACAGCTCACCCCAGGGGTCCTGTGGCAACATGCCCTGAGAGGCTAGACCAGCCCTGGTGCCACAAGGGCAACCTACACAATACTGATCATGATGTCTTGCTTTGTAATCTTGTGACTAATTGGTGAATATAGACCAATAAGCCACAAGTGAGAATCATCACGCATTATTTCCCGGTTCTCTTCATCCACAGCAGATGCTCGACCACACTCCCACTGGCAAATACCGAATAAGCATAAGACAAACTGCATGACTAAATTATCACTCACTTGTGTAAACTGACACATTTTGGCTCAGAACAATGATAGAGACCTTAAAGCATATATGCAAGTTGCAGTGAATGTGTGTGTCTATGTGTATTTATATGTAAAATAAAGTAGTCAATTAAATGTCTAAAGATCCTTTTGTATGGTGGTCTATTCCAAATAACTTCCAGCACATGAGTAACAGGTCCTTCCTGAGAATGATGATTGTGTCAACCAGTATCAGAAAATAGAGAGAGGTTACTATGCACATAAGTAAATATTATTGTTTGAAAGCATACTGTAGGTAGACAGCTGGAGGAAGTATAATATGGAAAAGATGTATTAAGCCTGAGGTTGTTGATGCAACACTTAAACTGCTTTCTCTCACAGTCCAGTACCAAATCTAGTTCAAAGTAATTTCCCTGTTACTAAAACGTTTCGTAGGCACTACTGTCCAAGGCAAATTTCCAAAACATGATGGTACATGTTGTAGACTACTAAGCATTCATTCAGCTGGAATGCTTTTCCTCAGGAAAAATTGCTATCTGTTCAGAATAAACTAATTATTTCTATCTTTGAGACAGGCCTATGGAACATTTTGTAACTGCTACTGTATAAAATTTAATGATGCTTTTTGTCATTATAGGAGTGGTTCATTCAGGGTGAGCTCCAATATGTTATCAGACTTCAGGCATGTAAACTACTAAAAGTCAAAAATTAGAGAAGACTAAAGAGTTTAAGGGTATCTCTGAACACATTATGTCTGGTGAAAAGTAATAAAAAATTACCTCCCTGATGATGCTTTATATATCTGAAGCCTAATGATCTTATAGGATATAACAGCAAAAAAAAATCTGTGATATATACTGTAAACATGGTATACAGCAAGTGATTAACTAATAATAATAGTTAGACGCTACTGCGACATTCAATTGGGAAGTCAACAACCAGTGTCTTGGTACTGTATTTGTTCCAGTGAACCTCTATTCATGTTATCAGGAATTCATTTTTAGAACCAAGATACTTAAATGTCACATTTTTTTACAGCTTATCACAGATCTGAGCTGTTACGTAAAAAGTGTGTCTGCTATTGTTCAGGGTAAAATTGTTACGGAAATACAGACTTAACAGACAATGAGCATACGAACATCCGAACGGGCATTTTATTGACAGTTGGTAAATGAGAAACAGTGAAGGGACAAACCGGATAGTCTTAACTGTGTTGATGATGGAGCTGGTGGACGAGTGCAGACAACTAGGTGAAACGTAGAACATGGAACAAATACGAACCAGGAGATGAGACGGGGAACCAGGAGACGAGACGTGGAGCAAGGAGACGGAACGAGACAAAAACACGGAGCGAAGGTTTTGGTCAGGTGCGTTCGGAGTCTGTTTCCATATGTGAGGTCAGATGCTGAGTGAGGGGAAGTGAGGTGTATTTAAGGTGTGGTGCTAATGTGAATCAGGTGTGTGCTCAGAACTCGGGTGATTGGGAACGGAGACTGAGGGCAGTGGTAAAGTGCTCGCCCTATCATCCGGAGATCGCTGGTTCGATTCCCGGGTGATGCTGTAACCTCTCGCAGCCGGAGGTCTCGAAAGGTCGAGCTCTCTCAGAAGGGAGGCATGAGAGGTATTTAGTGCTCCCACATTAATCACAGCTCTACAGCCAATCAGGGGCGTCTGTGAGCTCACGCACGCAGAAGGAGCGGATAGTGCTGTCCTCCGGTTGTGTTAAGCCACCAACAACGGTGCGTGAGTGAGCAGTTTGAAAAGATGCGGTTGGGTGCCGTCACGTGGTTTGGAGGAAACACGTGATAGTCTTTGGCCCTCCCGACTGAGTGGTAGTATCCTTAATGTGGGAGCCCCCTAGTGACGGGGAGGAAAAGTAACGCTGTAATGTAACTGGTTAGAGTACTTTTCCATTGCAGAAAATTAAAACTCCTTTGTGATTCCTCATGCATGTTGTTTTAGTCAAGACCTTGATAATTATTCTACCATCATCACTCAGTGAAGTTTGGCCCATAATCTGTTAACTACTAATACGCGGTTTTGTGCGGTGGCTGTAAGTACGGTTCATCATGATTCACCACGGGTTTTGGCGCTGTGAATTCTTTTCCATCTTTCCACGTGTCGGTCCTCGCAGACCTTGCAGAACTTCGCCGGTCACTCGCGTCAGCTCTCACAGTGCCTAACACCGCTTCTCACAGTGAGTCAACCCGTATAGGTGAGATAGGGGTATAACAGCAGGAATAACAGAGGATGGGGTACTGGGGGCGGGGCTTGTTGGACGACTTTCACACACACACACACACAATAACGGAATGACTGCTGTCTGGCTCACGGATTCCATAAATTGTTTCAATAACGGATTACACTTTTAAAAATATAACTAAATAACTGAGTACTTAAATGGCGGACCTAACATGTTAGATTACTCCAAGGCAAAAATGGAAAAGAAATATGCAGAAATTCTCTTCCTCTATCTCTCTTTTGCACCTGCACACTGGAGACCCATCAAAATGTCTAAAAAGACTTAACAGTAAATTTTGTATAAAAGGTCCTCTTTAAACATGGTGTTAGTTGTAAATTAATATACTTATTTATTCTTTTTTTAACAATATAAATATACCAAAATTTTGTGCCTTTTATGCTTTCAATTTTATGAACTCAAAACACCCTTTTTTCACAGGAAGAAATTGAGCATTTTTAAAGTTGCATAGTGGATAGTGAACACTGACATGGTTTAACCAGATGATGGCAGTGTTAGATAGAGTTTTTTTTACAATGTACGTTTACACTTTTACAAGCACACACTGAAAAGGGGAGTGCTTGTAAAAGTATCATTTTAAAGCTTGAAAAAACACACAAGCACACACACATGTGTGGGTGGCATAGTGGCTAGCACTGTCAACTTGCACCTCCAGGGTCTGGGTCTGCCTTGAGGTCTGTGTGCATGGAGTTTGTGTGTTCTCCCCTGGTCCCCTTATATTCACTCTCACTCATTGTCTATACCGCTTTATCCTGTATTCAGGTCGCGGGGGTCCTGAAGCCTATCCCAGGAGACTTAGGGTACGAGGCGGGGTACACCCTGGACAGGGTGCCAATCCATCGCAGGGCACACACACATACTCACAGACACACTACGGGCAATTTGGGAACGCCAATTAGCCTAATCTGCAGGTCTTTGGACTGTGGGAGGAAACCGGAGTACCCGGAGGAAACCCACCAAGCATGGGGAGAACATGCAAACCCCATGCACACAGAGACGGGAATCGAACCTGGACGGGAATCGAACCCGGACCCTGGAGGTGCAAGGCGACAGCTCTAACCACTACACCGCCTCATTGTACTCATATACTATAAATATAAATCCTGGTATGGGACTTGACTAATGAAGTGAACAGTCACAAACAATCACAACCATGACCAGTGATGCTACATGGATAAGGGCTAATCCATGTTTTTTCAGCACTTTACTCATGTCAGCGCCCTGTTGTTCAAGCCTGGCACCTGTACAGACATGACGCCAGTGAAAGAGCTTTACCTTATACAAACTCACCACTGGGAATGCAGGCATGCTGTCAACAGGAAGGAATGGGTCATCTGAGTTGAGGATTCCAAAGAAGATATGAGAATGATAGAGATGAGATGAGAAAAAGACAAAAGAGGAAGATAGACAGGGAGGGGGAAATTAAGCTTAGAGGAGATGCTTAGAAAAGTAGCACATATTGGCCTCAGGTGAGGGGAAATTGCAGTCAGACATAATTACCTTCTGCAGCTGGTTACGGAGGAACCAGACTCTCTGAGCTCAACAAACCAGGCCCTTGAATCCTTTAAAAGATAACAAGAACTAGGCTGAGCAAAATAAAATGGAAAAATCTATGATCTCATAGGCTGTCCTGGAGTCTCCCTGTGAGATTGTCTTGGCTGCTTACAGACAGAAAATTAAGCAAGTGTTTCCCTTGCCATTCTCTTGGCCTGAAATAAGAGGTCTCCCTTTTATAACTCCCCTTTTTCTCTTTGTTGCTCTTTCACATAAAAGCCTACAGCATTCTCAGAGAATGGATCTTCACTATCCATATGTGTGTGTGCTTGTGTGTGCATGCATGTGCACATATGTGGTGAGATGGGTAGTGGTGGTGGCTTTTATTAATCAAAGAGAGTTTATCCAGTGGCTTGTCTGTTAAACCCAAAGGAATAAGCTTCTAAATACCAGGTCACATGTGCATACCTTATGACCAATAAGCTCACAACAGCTCATAGCTTTTTGGCTGGAACTGCTAAGCTCAGCAGACTTCCTAGGTTTGTGGCCACCTAGATCTCTGAACCCGCTGACCCTCTTCTGACCTTGTGCCTGTGTTTGTTGTTATGTTAGCCACACCACCAACACAGGCGACACACACACACACACTTTCTCCCAGTGGGCCACAGCTGGGGGAGGACCATCTGCTGAAGGTCACTATCTGACCCCAACGTAGGGGACACGTGTAGAGACAGGCTGAGGGAAAGCTGCAGATAGATGCTAGATCATTAATGGATAGTTCCGTTTATATATAGACATTTAAAACGATATAAATATTTTTATATTCATATTTAGGATATATCGGTGATCATAAAACCAGATAAGAGGAAATTGTACCGAGTCTGTGAAAGATGAGTGGGTGTCTGTAAAAAAAAAAAAAAGACAAAAAAAGAAAAAACCTGTTTAAATATGATCATGAAGAAATGTTGATCTGAGTTCAATGAGGTTCTGTGAGAAGGTCTTTTATGTATAAATGTCAAATAAATTCTTTTTTTTTAAGGCATTTACATGACAGATGATCAAAGAGCTGTAGAGATGTCAAATTAATTCAAACAAAAGACAAAATGGAACCAACAAGATAAAATATGCTGAATACATCAAAAGCACAATTGACTAGAAAAGAGTTGAATGAGGTCACTGTGATATACAGTCATTCATGCACTCACTGACAGAGAGCAGCTTTATGCAGATAAAAGAAATCTACTCTGTGGGATTTTGACATTGATCTAGAGGCCAGAACCAGACCCTGGTACTGCCGATTTATAAAATACAAACCAGTGAAACAGGTTTCAGGTCAGTAGCATGCCAGTAGACTTGTTTCACCCAAGCCTCCCACAGTCAGTAAAGACCCGAGGCTATGATAGAAGCCTGCCCCCTTGGCATGATATCAGAGGCCTCTGAGCTACTGATCACAATGGCATTCCATGGCGCAGCAGGTTCACCTGCGCCTCAAGCCCATCAGATGTCCTCAGAGAGGGAGACGCAGCAGGGGAGAAGGAGAGATGGGAGGGTCCGTCTCCTGCTTGTGCTTTAGCAGTGTGCTGAGGGGGCGGTGGGTTCAAACAGGGCTTGCCATGTTAGAGTGGGGAATTTTACAGTGGTGCCAGTCAGATGCATTTAAAGTGTGGAGACTTATTTCTTTTTTGGTTTAATAAAATCAAAACCGTTAGTGTGAGGTAGATGCACACACAGTCTACAAGACAGTTGTTTTATTTTTATAGTTTTGAATGTTATTGTTAATTGAGATCTTAATAAAAGACAAGGTACTTTTTCTTACTGTTATGTTCTGCAAACAATTTATTTCTGAGTTTCACTCTTTTTTTTGGCAAATTCTTTTCCTTTTACACACAAATTCGTCTATAATATTAAATGCAATATATTTTTGGTTAGAAGCTTTAAGCTGTCACTTCCACTGGTTTTACAGGATTAAAAGATCTGTTCATGAGACATGAGATACACACATTGTGCAGGTAGCTGTTGCATTTACATGTTGCATTTACATCTTTAAGGTTTTTCTTAATGTTTTCTACTACATATTGCTATCCATTAAGAATTTGTGAACTCTATTTTACCCTCATGAGAACATGGATGTATATGGTGGCAGACGATGCCCAAAAGGACATTGTAATGAGTATGAACCTCCAGTATAAGAAGGCACTGTCAGCACCTACCAAAGTTAAACTAAAACTGTAAACTGAAGTTTTTGTTTTGGCTTACAAGGTTTCTCATAATCTTAAACAATATTTGCAGTTAAAAATATTTTTGGTTAGCACTGTTTCCTCTGGTGTACTAGGTGAAGTGGCATTCCCAGTTTGCCCATAGTGTGTGTGTGTGTGTGTGTGTGTGTGTGTGTGTACTGTATGTGTGCCCTGCAAAGGATTGGCACCCTGTCCAGGTTATAAACTGCCTCATGCCCTTAATTTCCTGAGATAGGCTCCAGGTCCCCCGCAACTTTGTATACCTGTCAGTGAGTGAATCTGCTGCTATGACTCTTGTGACAAATATGACAAAAATAATCAAAGTCACCTCACTCACTTACTCATCATCATAAAGCTTTATTCTGTATCCCAGGAGACTTAAGGCACGAGGCAGGGTATACCCTGGACAGTGTGCCAATCTATCGCAGGGCACACACACACACACACACACACACACACACACACACACACACACACACACACACACACACACACACACACACACTTTGGGCAATATGGGAATGCCAATTAGCCTAATTAGCATGTCCTTGGACTGTGGGAAGAAACTGCAGTACCCAGAGGAAACCCACCAAACACGAGGAGAACAACTCCATGCCTACAGAGGCGGGAATCAAACCTGGACCCTGGAGGTGCAAGGCGACACAAAAATACACAAAATATTAACAGCTTGTAATGCTGTTTTTAAAAAGAATTTTGGTCCTCAAAAATGCCAAAATGGAGATCTCAGTTTATAAGTAAACCGTATATACACATACTGTACATGTCTAAATCAAGACATTTATAAAGCCTTTCCTCTCTTGTGTTGTCTGATATGGCAATATGTGTGTGACTGTCTTGTTGATCTTTGGGTCTTAATGAGCACACCTGGGCCGTTGAAGAGGCTTCAGGCAGGGTTGCACACTGCTCACCTCGGGGAATCCATATTGTAATTATCCTACAATTCCCAAATGTCAGTGAGGGCATTTAATGTCACTGGACACTGTTGAAAATCTTGTACAGTAACCTGCTGTGGAAAGAGGTTCAGTGGATGTGTGTGGTATGGATGTGTGCATTCAGCTTCCACATAGCTGTATTGCTTTAAAACAAGGATTCTGACAAACTAAACATAGCCCATAAAAATACTAGCTGTATACAGTATGTTCAAAGCAGTAAAAGCAATCTATAGCTTCTTTTCACTGTGGGGAAAAGATTAACATTATCATTCTTGTCCTGATGCAAATTATAGCTATATGCACGTATTAAGATGCTAGGTACAGTAGCTGCTTACATAATTTTATAAACAGTGATGCAAGGTCATGTGGCAGCCATGCTCTCACTTTGGTTGAAAATGAATGAGTGTGTATGGATGTAATAAAAAATATTCCAATAAAATAAATACACATAAACACAATAAAATACAGTTTTCCTTTAATTACACTCTGTACGTCCTCCATGATTACATATCTTTTTATTTAATTGCTGCAACTGTAATGAGACCGAACTGATAGATTGTACATTGTATAGCATGTTCCCAACCCCAATCCTAATGTGTACTCACTGTTGTGCTCATACTAGTGTTTTACCTATTCCCAACACACCTGATCCATCTATTCAGCTAATTAACAGTTGCTGAGTTGAAGTGGGTGTCTAGAGAAAGAAAACAAATGTGCAGGACCAGGTATGAAAACCCTTGGAGTTATACAGTGGTGCCTTAAATAGTTAAGGCTCTGAGTTACTGAATGGAAGGTTGAGGGTTCAAGCCTCAGCACTGCAAAGCCGCCACAGTTGTGATCTGCTCCAGGGACACTATATCCTGGCTGACCCTACTGTATGTACTGACCCAGCTCCCTAACTGGTATATGTGAAAAAAAGAATTTCACTGAGCTGTACAGTATATGTGACAAATAATTGAATCTTAATTAATAAAGCTTGCTAATTTGGCTAGCCAGTTATTCTAAAAAAAATTATTTGGCTGTATATTTTTTTAGACTGTTTATACAACACCATTTGGCTACACCTTTTTATTTAAATCATATTGATTATAGATAAATTTGTTTGTTTGTTTAGTCGTTCAGTCGTGTCCAACTATTCGTGACCTCATGGACCATAGCATGCTAGGTCTTCCTAGATGCTGTCCTAGGATACTGAAGTGTGTGGCCATTTTCCTTCTCCAGAGGACCATCTACAGGTAATTTGGAAACGCCAATTAGCCTAGTCTGCATTTTTAGCCTAGTCTGTCAATTTGGGGGTTTCTTATCAATTTTAACCTTAGGACATTGTTCTTTAAAAAAGGAGCTCTAAGAGACCTTGAAAAAGCTAGAAATGGTAACCATCCAAAGAACCAGTAGGTAAAATATGGTATACTGTAGTTTTCTGTATAATCAACAAAACCTATTTTTTTATTAGAAAAAAAAAATCTTAGGCCTGACAGTGCAATTATTGTTTCATTCCCTGAGTAACCCTGGGGTGTCTTAATCATTGTCTCTGTCCTAAATTACCAATTTTTATTAAAAAAGAAGAAGTATAAAGATAAGGGCTGGGACATCACAGAGTAAATGTAAAATATCTATGTCATTAAGCTATCCCACCCAAGCAGTTCTGCTACTCTAAGCACAGCCTTTTAAACTATATGGCTGTGGGGAATGGTCCAGTGCCAGAATAATTGGAATAGTTACTATCTGCGGCCCTGCAGTGTAAAAGGCTTGAGTCAGATATGATAAACGCTTGTGCTCACTGGAGGAGGAAATTGGATTTCCATAAAAAACAACTAACACTACTCAAACTTCCTACAAGTTAACAAACACTATTGTGATTACATTAAGACAAATTTACCAGTTTGACATAAAGACAAATGATGTTATGCATAAGTCAGAGTTACTCTAGGCCACTCATCATGTTTCACAGAAACTCAACTTCTGTATTGTGCTGTCATTTACAGACTACACTAATGACTGTCACTTTTGAGTGCAGAACAATGGCAGTGTACACAATGGAGGCAGACACTTGTTACCAGCCCTATTGTGCATGTGTGAATGTGTAAGTATGTGCATGTGTCAGTGCTAGACAGGGTGAGTGTGTGTCATGCCCAGTCGATATACCCGGGCCAGAGACTGCTTTAGCAAGGGGGAGGAAAAGCAGCAAGAAATCCCTAAGGAGGGCCGGAGCTGTGGGTGGGAGGAAGAACAGATGGCAGGCAGGAGCACTATACTCCTCCCCCACTCTCTGATAGCGACCAAGGAGCAGGGGCAATTAGAGTGGGAGATAGGAGGGTGGGAGTGGGAAGTCACAGAGGGACACTCCATCATCCTTTCCATCATTCTGTACCCCCCCCTGAGCACAATGAGGGGGGCTAAAAAGCACACGACACACTCCACGTGCCCCCATTAGCCCACCAGAGACAGGTGCAGGGTATCACCTGTCATTTTGATGGCAGATCACTGCACCCTCTTTCACCCCAACCCCCTCATTCTCCAAACACACTCAAGAAGTAACTTTTTGCTGCCTAGCGATGGCAGGAACTGGGATATCAGGATATCAATCTGGGCTTGGGTAAAACAGGGGTGGGTGCTTAATGCTGTCATTTATTATTCTAACCACCACATGCACAAGTGAATTTGTGAAGTGAATGCGTGTTCACCAAGTCATAATGAATTTCACTTGTCATAATATTTACATATTTAAAGGTCTCAAATGCCACATGTACTATGCATGTGGGTTTATATGACAGTGCTGTTGAATTCTTAAATTAGAGGTTGTTGATTAATTATTTACAACAGCAGCTGACAACCATTCTGCCTGTAAATCTACCGATTGATTCAAAGGTTTAATAGTATTTTCTCTTTTCTTTCTTCCTGTTCTGGATGGCATCACATTACTCTATTGT
Source organism: Clarias laeviceps (assembly GCA_030014305.1). Classification (NCBI taxonomy): domain Eukaryota; kingdom Metazoa; phylum Chordata; class Actinopteri; order Siluriformes; family Clariidae; genus Clarias; species Clarias laeviceps. Next base: position 13,320,338 of record JAQMYJ010000004.1, read on the forward strand.
GAATTATTTGCTTATTACAGTAAATTCCATTGTATTTTATTCTTTATGTTTTGGATATAATGAATAATTTACCAAAAAAAAAAGACAATTTAAAGACGCTATACATCGTGTTTGTGTGTGTGTGTGTGTGTGCTTCCTTTCCTCCTCTGTCTTAGCCCTCCCTCACTCCACAGTGCTTGCGTGCCATATAGAGTCAATCATTAGGATAATCAGCCTGATTAAATCCATATTTCCATGTGTATCTGCCAGCCTCAGGAGCACATGGTAGTGAACTGTCATTCCCCCAGCTTCTGCATTTTCTCTCTCTCTCTCTCTCTCTCTCTCTCTGACACACACAAACACACACACACACACACACATGTACAAGCCAACATACTTGGATAGCTCCTCATACATACAGTAAATGTACATACACAGACTTCACAGAATACTCAGATTTCTGTGCACTGATTCCATTTTTGGTAATGTTTGGGGGCAATATGAGTGGGGTTTGGAGAAATCTCAGGGTCACAGAGGACTTTTCTAAACAGGATTTCTTTTTTTCTCTCCTTAGACTTATTTTTCCACCAAACCTGTGGTGCTGACGCAGGGAGCAAAGGGGGATCCTCCACACTTTTCACTCATAGACACACACAAGTGTGTATATTCACACAAACACACAGCAGTGTTTACACACCACCCTCGTGCACCCACCCAAAAGCACCGACACACACTATTAACACATGCCGCTCCTAGTGTGGCAGACTGCCTGTCTCCATGGGCTGCCTGCTCGATCTATGGGCCTTTTCACTGAGTGAGGCTGGCCTGCCTGTAACCAGAGTCCCACTGTTTATGCCGCTTCATACACACTCAGCTGCTAATTGAAACATGCTTTTTTTCCATATGACATTGTAAACTGTGTGTCTTTATGTGTGAGTGTGAGGACCTTCTGTTCTCATGTGTGTGTGTGTGTGTGTGTGTGCACAGCACAGAAAATTCAGGAGATTCAGAGAAAGAAACACAGAGAGAGAGAGAGAGAGAGAGAGAGAGAGAGAGATGTACTATATTTCACAATAGCTTCATTAATGTCAAGAACTGACATGAATCAAAAGATATTGATATGCTTTGGCAGGCATGTAGCTGGTAATGAAATATGTCTGATTTTGCTTGTATGTAATATTTTTTCCAAAGTTAGAAGGTAAATGTTGTCTGTCTGACATTCCTGTCATTACATATGGAACAAAATGCAACATTCAATTCACATAGCTCACTTTTCCATACTCAATTTTTATGCTCGCTGGCTACTTTCAACATAAATACTAAATATTAATGTTGACCGGAGGTCCTACAGCGGTCGTAAAATGAGGATACAGTAAATACAATGGCCACCATTGGCCCCCACAGTCCCTAGTTGGACATACAGAGGTTCCTAGATGTGTGGACTAAATATTACTATATAGTACATGCATTTATATGACATCATTTTTTGTATATCCTGTATTGTACCTTAAAATAGAGCTAAATGCATGCCATCCAATATGAGGGAGGTTTATGCATCAATTTGGTTTAAGTGGCACTGACAGCAGCATTTTACAGTTTATAAACCTTATAAAATATGATTATGGACAAATTCTTTCAGAAAATAAATTCACATAAAAAAACTACTAATATTACAAGTGTTTTTTTAACAGGTCTGAAAATCTTCTAAGCAACCTAAGTTGGATCTAAGTTTTCCAATAAGATGTGACATGCCACATAAAAAGGAAAGTTTAAAAAGAAAGTCATACAACAAAATATTCATTTTAGGATGTGTATTTAAAGGTATGTACTGAGGGGGAAAAGAATTATATATTGTACACAAGCCTTTTTTTAAACAAGAGGAAACATATTATTAAAAAACAAACTTCTTTTTATTTTTCAAACTTCTATATTTCTTCACAAAATCAAGTGAAGAGAATGTGCCAGTTGCTCATAGTCAGATCAAATGGGGAATAAAAACAAGTCTGGCACAAATATTCGAGAATTTTGTCAATGCATGATATTGGATAAGCATTAGAAAAGTCTGTCCCTGTTATATGAGGGGTGTTCAAGTCAAAACTTTTGATTGTGCAAAATAACAGAGGACAGTTATGAGAGTGAAAACTATAATCCACTTCTACACCAATGCACTTATTCCTGTGTTCCATTAAAGCTTGAATACCATCAAGGTGGAAAGTTTTCTCAGCACACTAAAGCCAAGAGTCGACTGCCTGCTTCACGTCTGAAACACATTCCCTTCCAGGAACTCCCTTTCACAAACATGTGGAATCCTGTAATGTGCAAATGGTGTTTGTGAAGATTGTGTGTTCAGTTCCCACAGACAGAAGTTGGTGACAAGTTATCCATTGATGTCCAAAGGATCAGAAGTTTCAATCACTGAATGTTCACGGGAATTAATGCAGTGGGTTCCAAGCCACCTCAGCTGGGATCATCAGTCATGTACAGTATATACAACCTTCTTTAAATTGTTTTCACCATTCAAATGTGTGCATTTGCTTGCACTTTTTTGGGTTTGCCATGAACCCCTCACTTCACACTTCACAAACTAATTACCTTACCAATAAAAGAGACTCACACACTTTCGGCCTTTGCGAAGTATACGCTCCCTGTGATTAGCTTCAGTGTCGTTACCAAGCCGTTCTTGAATACCAGATATTGACCATGCTTGTGTTTTTTGTTTCCGAGTTTAGCCTGATCCCGTTTATGCCCGACGCACATTGCCTGACCCTTGCTTGTTTTCTCGACTCTCGATTTTGGATTATCCTTACTGGTTTGTTTGACTTGCTCTTAGACACCCTTATCAATAAATATCTTAACTGCACCTGCGTTCTCTGCTTCATAACTTTGTCTGGTTAAAGATTTCATGCCACTCCATTGGCAGGTCCAGGGTTCAGGGTAGAGTTCCTGGGGTCGATGGAGGTCCTTCATTCAAGAGACCATTCACCACACTAATCATTAATGTTGATGTGGTTGGCCACAACCCACTTGATGTCCCAGTGGACACAGGTTATGGGGAGATTGGCAAGGATAGCCCATCTATGGGGCTTGGTGGGTGGAGAGGCTGCATCTATGATTTCATCCTTGAGTTTGCTTAATATTCTACAGGTATGCCTATACATTGTCATCTGTGGACAACTTTGTGAGTGACATTGGGCACCATAGCAAGGTTCAAGCAGTTGAGTGTTATCGACTGTTTGCATGTGTTGGACCTGGAGGATCTCTGTGGCAGCAGTATGGTGGACTGTTGTTATAGGCTGGTTTCCTGGAAGTGGCACAGGTACTGGTCTAGGGAGGGACTGGGTTTAGGATCTGTGTCACTTGGCCACATACTCCCTTCATTGTAGAGTAGACTACAAATGGGACAGAGGCGCAGATACAGGATGCTCTTTTTTATTTATCTTGAGTATGGTAGGGGCGAAGAGGGAGTGAATGTGTGTGCGCAACGAGGGAGCAGTGGAGAAGTACTCAGTGGAGATCCAGTGAGGTGGTGTCCCTGAAGTGGGAAGCTCTGGGTGATGGCCAGTGGTAGTGTGGAGCTGGGCGCACAGCTGAAGAGAGGAAGCATCTCAGCTGTGTCACTGTATTAAGAGTACAGAGAAGGCAGCATAATAGGTGTGACTAAGAGATTTATCACCTACATGATGTGGCAGCGACCTTTTTAATCATCCTTTTTAATCATGCCCAGTGGCCTCAATCTTACCATATATTACTTCTATAAGAGTAAAGGTGCTGAAGAGGTGCTGTCCTTTCAGCACCATTGTTGCCTTTGTGCGAGACGTATAATTAAATTTGGACAATTTGTATTGTAAGCGTGCTGTTGTTAACAAAGTACAGTAAACAATTTAATTATTACATCCTTGTACTTCCATTTTTATTTCTCATGCCTTCATGCCTTCATGACAATCAAAACGTACATGCAGCCGCAGGAAATCTTTAAGGGTTTAGAACAACAAATAACATGAGGCACTTAATAAAATGAAACACTTAGTTGGAGGAAAAAACATTTATACCTAATAAACAGGTTGCTGTTTACTGCCTAACTAGAAACAAAAGTAAAACTGAGCTCTAATGCATTGCACTTAGGTTGCACTTTGATAAAACTGACATAATTTGAGATGACCTATGTATATACAAGGTCTTGTTTAATTTAATAATACATATTGCCTAGAGACTGTAAATTTTCAGAATTTAGAACAGTACTTTGTGATCTCACCTGAATTGTGCATACTCTTTAAATGATTAAAAATTGATAAGATTAACTTTATTACATATTGTAGCACACATTGTTCTGGCATCAGAGGCATATACTGAAAGCAGGATGCAGATCACATCATGAGATCAATAACCACTTCCTGCACCAGACTAACATTTCCCATTTTACAGGGAAACAGGGACGTCAGAAAGCAATGAGCTTGCCAGTCTAGCATCTCTGGAGAAGATGGGTGGGTACAGCATAGCCAGAATCAATATTGTGATCAATCCCAGAGGCCTGTAAGTAATGAATGTGACAGCAAGTGGGCAGTGAGTTCAGTGCTGAGGCAGGGCAAAGCAGAAGGAGAGGGAGGGAGAAAGGAAATGGTAAGAGAGGTGTATAAAGAGCATGATTGATAAACCATGTCTGCGCCGCATTGCCTTGGCAACAGCCACGTTTCAAGGGTCACGAAAGATGAGAGATTGGTGTGAGACACTGCATGCTGAGGCAAGGAGTCAGCTGAGTTCTCCTCCATCCAGACACATTACCTCTCTTTCCATATTACTTTCTCTTTATATATTTTGGATAATTTGAGGTGAAAAGACACACATATGCTGCTGTTTCGTCTCTCAGTCATTAGGTCAGGTCAGACAAGTAATCAAATAAATTTCAAGGCAGATAGCAAGACTGGCATTTTCTTATTTTGACTACATTTCTTCCATTGTACAGGGTCACGGTAAATCGTTTGTTTTCGTTTCTTATGGCTTAACATTTAGCATATCTACAATCCAAGAGGTTAATTTCATTTTCCCGCTATCCAGCATGGTTTTGTTTGTTGCAGAGCAAAGCGTCTCTTGGGGATGATCTGAGTGCGCCAAGTAAATCTCACCCTGCAGCACTTTCAGTGGCTCAGAGTTGTTCTTTCTCTGCAGCACTGTTTCGTTTGCTGCTCTCAGTAGGTAGAATTAAAGATGAAAGGTGGAAGAGAAGACAGATTTCCTGGTAGCTTTTGTCTTAGCAGCAACTGAAGCTTCAGAGAATACCAGATCAGTGAATTTGACCTACTGAGCTGTTCAGACAGCATCTTATAATCCTGTTATTAGTGTTAGTGCTATCATATTTGTGTTGGACTTCCCACTTACCATCTTACCACTATGTTAAATTTTTTACGGATGAACTGGAACAGTAGGAGTTAATTTGGAGATGCAATATTGTAGTAGATGGCGCCCCAGGAGCAGACAGGGTTAAGGGCCTTGCTCAAGGGACCAACAGCGGCAACCTACTCTGACAGGTTGCCTCAGTTGGGTCATTAAAAAAGGGTCTTACCCCTGTTTGCTCCAGAGGCACTGTATCATGGCTGACCCTGCACTCTGACCCTAGCCTAATAACAAGAAGCTAGGATATGCAAAAATCTTTTTTAATCACTGTGCAGTAATGTATATGTGACGAATAAAGGCCGAACTGAACTGCACTGAAATCCTGCAATATGGACTTCAAACAGATGTGCCTTGTTGATATCAGTTCCCCAACTACATCATCCTGTCACATGAGATCTTCCACAAACTGTGAAGTGTAATGCCAGTCATTTTTATTAAATCATTTCAAACTCACAGCTGGATTTGAAGTGTTTATTATTACAATCACCCGAGTTCTGCCTCCTGAGGCACAATTACCACACACAATAGCAGTGAAGCAGAAGCAGTGCAAACATCTATTCCCATATCACTGCAGCATGCAATCAGCTGGCCTCTTCATCTAAGGCTGTGGCTCTAGGAACAGCAGTTGGGATAATTTAAGGTGCTTCTGAGACAAACACCCTTGCTCCTATGGAAACGAGTGTTCAGCTGAAATGTGTGGCTTCTGAGGTGCTCTGCTGCACGACTAAATAAATAATTCAAACCTCTTGTGTAGGGTTCACACAAATGAAACTTTAAAGACCACATTTTTAAAAAAGAAAATAGAGGCTTTCTTAAAGGAAATGTGAGGAATGTGAGTGATCTGATGTTATGTTATACTGTATATAATTGGTGCAGGACAAATGGCACAGATTAATGTTTTCCTGATGGTTTTGTGATTTTTATACCTTATAATTTTCCAGCGATTCTTTCCTTGCTGTAAAACATTAATTGCAGACTTTTAAAAATAGCAGGTAACAGTAATGGCCATTTTGTGAGGCTTGTAAAATCAACAAAATTCAGTCTAGCATGCTTCACCCCATACATATAATACAGTCCTTAAGATGTGTGGGGGTTTCCATTTTTGTTCACATATACAGTAGTTATTACTTTATTTTATTTTATATACAGTATTTAAATATACCCTATATATAATATACTGTAGTTTATCCTACCCTTTATCAGCTGCTATTTCTCTACCAGTTTTAAGACAGTTTTAAAGCACTTATAGATTTTAGACTACTTTTAAAACTAAGGCATGTTTATATACATTTTGATTTCACTTACAGAATGTGCACTGATTGTACTTTGTACTTTATAGCAGACTATAACATTTTAGTCTTCTCATGATTTGAATATGATTTTCATTTGCATTGTACACAGTTATGAAATGCTAAAAATATACAAATATAGCTAAAGAAAAGATAAATAAATAAATGGTTGAAGGTAGTAACCAGATTCAATTGAATTGATGGAAGTATACAGGAGGCGTGCAGCCTGGAAAGAATATCAGCTGGCAAATTGGAAAGATGACAGACGGATTCTCAAACTGACAGGGAGACATAAACATTAGAATGGATTGACAGATTGGTGTTGGCTTTCAGAGGAATGTGAAGGCTATACTATGTGCTGTCAGTCTCACATATGTTATCATGTTTCCTACTAACGGACCACCTGCCCATAGGCTTATAGCAACCTGCCTTATGCACAATGCAATCATCCATATTTGTATTTCTTTATTTGTTCCAGCTGTATGTTTTCTAGGCTTCTGCTGCCAAAAGACAAGCTGAGCTTGTCTCTTATTCTGGAATGATGACATACAGAAAAATTGATCATCAGCATGAAAGGCTGTATAAAGTGATGAGCTCCAGTTCTATGTCCGCTAAATGTGAGAGGAGCATGATTCGGCCAATACAGCTGAGTAGGCTTAGACTGACAGAAAGGCATTGCTAACTTAAATAATGACTTTTTGTAAGTGTCATATGTTAAAACATTTAAGATCTTGAGGTAAATTAATTATAACAACAGCACACAACATCATTAACAGAAATCTGAAGCTTCAGTGGAAAATATTTTTTCATAACATTTTCATGAAATTATCCACAGAAGTGGCCCAAAAATATTCATGCACAAAAAAGCATGGTCACATGATGGCATCAACGATAGTGCGACTACTAACATCTTTAGAGGAAACATAATACTACACATTCTTACCATAATTCAATTTGAGTTAAAAAAAAAAAAAGGGCAGACATACAGTAACAACTGTTGAAGTATGTATGCATTTTTGCATCCCACTGTATTGTGGAAACACATACAGATGCACAGGTGTAGTAGAATGAAATCCAGAGAGAGAGAGAGAGAGAGAGACGGACGTGACACATGCGTTGATCGTATTATGATGCTCCCATTACTAAAGTGTGAGTGTGTTGCAGAGGGGTTTTCCCTGTTACCACCTATTTTCTCACAGATTGTGCTACAGTTTGTAATGTGATCTGTTCATGAGTCTATTTATTGTTTTGAGGGTCAAGCAAAAAGGTGCTAGTAATGATAGTGAGGTAGAGCGGCGATTTGGAACAGCATAATGCCACCTGTAAATTGATGTGTGTATGTATAAACTTAGAGGAAGTGAGGCAGGGGAAGAGAATATTTCTTTTCTTGCTTGTGATGGTTAGAACAGTGACAGAGCTTTGTAACTCAACTTGATTCAATTCTGCTTGAAATAGGAGAAGATCTGAGTAAAACATCTCTGTTAATATGGAGAGAAATATAAACATGAGAGAGAGCTGATAAAATGAAATATCTCAAGTATATTTAAATTCAGAGCCAACTGCCTCTTTCACATAAAATCATGATATTAATGAGCTAAGTAAATGCTCTCAATGTGCAGATTTCTCTCACATTTCATAAGTCACACCAATCCCACGAATTTCACATTAGCCCACTTTAATGTATGCTTTCAAGGAGCGTACTGGCATCTGAAATTAGACGAGATGTGATGTTAAACACAACAGTGTTGGCAACTATTGTGATGCATCAGAAAAACTGCCAAACCATTGCTTTTCAATCATTTAGGGTGGGTGAACTGAGTGCTGAAGTGCATTTGCTAGTCCTGCACAATAACATTATGTACAAAATGTAGCACTCTACTCCAGAGCAGAACCTACAGTATTGGCAACTATTGTGACGTATAACATGTGCATCAGAAAACCCGCACAACCCATTGCTTTCTAATCAGTTAGGGCAGGTAAACTGAGTGCGCAAGTGCTTTTACTAGTCTTGCACATTTACAGTAAATCACTTACCAAATGTAGCGCTCTGTTCCAGAACCAGTTCCAGAGAACCTCATTCCTGTTCTGTGAGACATTTTATACAGTAACACCTGACACCCCAGAAACAGTTTTTATCTTTTTTTGCATGCCAAAAGGTAATCATGCTTTATCCTCCTAAAATCCAACAGTCGCTTTGACACCAGGGTAGAAACATTTTTTTGGGGAGGTCTAGGCAACGTGCAAAGAGAATATACAGTATAGGAAGGTCTGGCTATGCTTTGCTCATAGGCAATGTCTCTGCAATTCCCTGATATTTCCACTGATGAAGTGCCTAAATGTGCTGGAAACCTGCTGCCTTAAAAGCCACTTTTGCACTCTGGGATTGGCTCTTATGTCACTGCCTGTCATGCTCTAAGCAATCACAGATAAAACTGAATTCTTGTAACCAGTTATAATAGAAGTTGGGATTTGTTGAGAAAAGATTAGTTTTACATTGTACTGCATCTCTTAATGCTAGAATCAGCTCAGTGCTTTGAAATACTTAAATATTTTAATGAGTTCCAACATAAATGACTGATCATTAAAATCAATCTCAGTTCATCAATTAGTTCATTTTTTGTTGATGGACCATCGCTAGTCAGGTGCGATGGGTATGTCTGATTAACGATATAGAAGATGTTATGGTTTAGCTCTTTCCTGCTTTTTAAAACTTCTGATGGGTTTTTGGACACATCACACATTTCAAAACATTAGTATGAACATCCTGTCAAGGATCCTGTCTCACCCTGTCACTACCTCTGCTCCCAGCGGACAACAACTACCTCTGTTCCTTTCATACAGAATACTGAGGTGTACCAATGATGCATGTTGTATGCATGTTGTATCTCTGATTACTGTGTGCAAGGAGTGACATGGCCATCTCCAATCACCCAACACACCCCAAAACACTCTGATTTACAAATAGGAGCTATTTATAGTCATTTTTCATGATATAATTGGTACATGGGCAGAAACAGTTACTCTCTGAAGAAACATGATTGACCAGTAACTACAGATACATTGTTGACTTTTGGTTTCAACTCCTCTGAGCATATAATTTTATTTATAATTGATAGCTGGTTGTATGTGAATTTTTTTTTATATGCATGTACATTAAATACAGGTTGGAGGGGCAGTGGTGGCTCAGGTGGTTGCACCTCTGGGTTGCTGATTGGAAGGTCAGGGATTCAAGGAAGGGCATCTGGTTTAAAACCTGTTCCAGATCTTATGGAACAAATGATTTTTCTTTTTGGTTGAAATAATTGACCTTTTTGGTAACCCACAGGATAAAAGGGACAAAGCCCAAGGGAAAAAAAAATGTTTTATGATAGTGTTCTTAAAACAACACTAACCTGACCTTTAAATATTATTCTGCATTAGTTTAATAGTTACTTTTTCAGGTCGTGTCAAAGGCAAATTTTAGAAATAAAATCAGAAAGAAAAACCCAGTTAAGGTTTGTGGTTTGCATATTGCAGGCTTCTGTTATGTCTACATTGCACATAATGTAGATTGTGCAACCCTAATCCAAACCCAGTCTCTGTCAGCCGTAGCTTTTTCTGTGATGGAAAACCTTTGCCTACGGCTTTCCAGTCAGCTACTAAACCATTCCGTTCCCACCTACTGGGTTATTTCATATTTCATCTAGTCACCCTGGTGTGCTAATACAAATGGAATTAGTAATGGGTTCTTGCAGTATGCCTGCTGGACAAATTTAGAGCATGTTTCTCTGGGAAAAGGAAAATCTACATGCAAGTTTAAGTATGCATATGCTTAAACACATACCGTTTGTATTAATGGGGTATTTTTGAGGTCTTCTTCAGAGATATTTTGATGATTTGAATCTTGGCAAGAAATTTGTGTAAGCGGTGAAATCATGAGGTTAAAGCTGTATGTTAATGGCTGTATCTTTGGGGTTAGACAGCTTGATGATTCTTGTGTGAATCTGCAGACAGTCTGAACGTGACTAAAGAGGTGAGTGAAACACCCTCCCCATTTAGGAGGGCACTATTAGACAGAGCATACATTATTCAGGTTGTTGCATTGCAGACATCCTTCTTTTCCCGACCATGCACTGCATTTCTCTATTCCCTCACTTTTCTTCATACTCGCTCTTTTCATCTTTCTGTGTTGCAGCAGACATAAGTAAAATAGTCAAAAGGAGGGGGGAGAGAACAGAAAGGTGGTATCTTTTGTTTAATATGCACAGAATATTTCTGCAGGGGATACTGGGTGTGTCCAATATTCCTTCTCTCTCTCTCTCTCTCTCTCTCTCTCTCTCTCTCTTCATGTTTCAAATTCTCTCATGCATGCAGACCCACACTGAGGGGGTGTATCACACACAGCAGCAAGGCTCTCCCACTCCTTTGCTAGGAATCCCCTCCCTCTTTATTGCACAGCACTGTCTAGATCTTTTCTGCATTTCTGATCCAACAAAATCTCACCATCTCTCTTGGACTGTCTCGTTCTGTTCCTTTGTTTTTATCCCCCTTTTCATCCTCTTCTTTCTTCTCATCTCTCTTTATATCAGACTTAATCTCTTTTTCCCCCTTTGTGCCTTAAAGCTCTTGTTATTCGTATCTCTTAAGTTCTTCTCTCTGTTCCATCTGACCGACTCATCGCCACAGATCTCTGTTGTGACCGTCTTCTTGTCTGTAAGTGATGGTGAGGCAGGGAAAAGAGTAAAGAAAGTGACTCACACTTTGCGGTGAGATCAGAGGCTGATTCCGAGATGAAAGCAGAAAGAGATTTGTAGCACCGGTCTGCTACCAGTCACTACCTGGCAGCAAAAGTCCCAAGTAAGCCTGGAAGTCCAGTAAATGAACTAAAGCTTCTGACAACATGTCTGATGGAAGAGTAGTGGCCAGGCTTACAGGAAGATTATGGGTATGTTGAAACCATAAAATGTCAATGGTCATCATTCTAATGCTTTTATCATCTGATGGCTGCACAACATTTATCATCTTCCAGTAAGGTTTCCCACTGATTTACCATCAGCAATTTGTTACCTCAGGCATTTGTTATAGTTTTATCATCTGGTGTGCTGATAATTTGCACACTTCTTGTTATGTTAAAAACATTAAGGGTTCTTCTGTATTAATATGTTGCTTTTTTTAATCAAAAGGTAGAAGTTCTCTACTGGATGTACAGTAGTTTTTGCTCTGTGTTTCCCACAAAATGGCCTTTGTTATTATCTGTCATTGCAACTGAGTTACTCTTGGAAGCAGCAGAAGAAGGAATTGTCTGCCTGTTCATATAGCGATGTGCTGTAGTAGAAAAGAAAGTGAGTTAAAAAAAACAACACCACACTTTTGTCAAAGAAGATCATGTCTTTTTAGTTCTTATGCCTAAAACTTCTGCTGCTAATTATTAAAATTCCAAGCCAACTACAGTATATAAACACATTTACAGTGGTGTGACTACATTCCAAACCGCATACTACTGCACTAATTAGTATGTCAGCAGTAAAAGCTTGAGAAAAAAGGCATTTTCAAGAGTCTTTTGTATAATTACAGGTTTTGATTCCTAAATTGTTTTTGTTCCATTTGGAATCAACATTTGGTTATTTTACGTATAACATTTAAGGGATCCTACAATGGACAAATCAAATGAAGGCTGTGGAGCCCACGTTGAAAATAGTAATATTGTCAGGTAGCATATTTTTGACATACTGTTTAATAATGATATGGCTATTTGGCCTGCTGATATAACAGCCATAAAATTGATTTTCTTTAAGTAATTGTTGGTCAAAAGAATCTTTCTTTCTTTCTTTTTCTTTCTTGTAAAGATTGCAGTTACAACAAGCAGCACAATTAAGCACTTGTAATTTGTGATAAAACTAAAGAGGTGCTGAACACAAGTCCCATTAGCCACTGTAGTACACATGTCACATGATTGCTAGAATGCTTTGGTTACTAAACACTTCCTTTTGTCACACTACCACCTAGTTTATTTAAGTGTCAGCCATGCAATCATAGTTCATGTTTGTTATTCTTGGTTCTTTAGGTTGATTCAACAAGCTAAGCTCTTACTTCTGTCTCACTTGCAAAACCCAACAGTATTTAGGCACTTGTAATGTTGTTGGTCTTTCAGCTGCTCCAGGCAAGGGGTCTCCACAGCGGATCATCTGGTCCACACAGACAAGCTTGGCAAGTTTAACGCCGGATGCCTTTCCTGATACAACCCTCCCATTTTATTCGGGCTTGGAACCGGCCGGCATTGCATCCAGTGGCTGGGTTTCTGGGCACTGGCTGGGAATCGGACCCGTACCTTCTGCATGGCAGGCGAAACACCTACCACTGAGCCACCAGTGCCTTATTTAGGCACTTGTAATGAATTATACTTTCATTTCATATTCAAGCGGTTCAATTTAAATCAGGATTTGTGTTAAAATTTCTCCTGAATGAAGGCATTAAACTGATTGACATTTACAGAAGCCTATAAGTGCAGGATGGTGATGAGTAAAAGATTTGAATTTTGCTAACTATTTAAATAAGGCTGTATGTTCGTGAATGATGAGCCCAGACGAGACAGCTCTGAGCTCACTGCTCTCGTTACCGTTACCATTCAGCAAGTGAAACGCACGCTTGACTTTGAAAATCAGTGGATTGTGGAAAGAGACGCATCTTTCTGTGGGAACTGTACACACAATCATTGACGAACAGTGCTTGCACTTTACACGATGTCAGCTGGGTGTTATAGTCACATCCCCAATACAGTCCTGATCTCACTATAAGCAATTTCAACATGTTTGGTCCATTAAAGGAGTTCCTGGGAGGCCAGTGGTTTAGACATAAAGCAGGCAGTCTGTTCATGGTTCCAGCATACTGAGAAAGCTTTCTACCATGATGGTATCCATGCACTAGTGAAATGTTGATTAGTGTAAAGAAATAAAAGTTTTCTTGTTGTTAATCTTGACTATCAAATGTCTCGATTTGACTTGAACACACCTCATAATAATGGTTTTATAAAATACAATTAATAGAATGTATACACTATTCTATATAATTGCATTCATGTCCTACCCTTTATGCCAATTGCTTTAGAATCAGGCCATCTTGGTTAGTGCTAATTTTTAAATTGGCTTGATCAAGTAAGTAATGACTGTACTGTCAGTTTCAGCAGGCTAGTGCTAAGAAATACAGCTCTCACTTTACTATGAATGTGAATCACTCTCTTTAATACTCCCTTCCCTGGATCATCATAATATCAAGGCTCTTGGAAAATGCACCAGACATGGATAGATTACTGATGAGTAACAAAGACCAAAATAAGCACAGCAAAAAAAAATTCCAAAACGGTTATGGATTGTAAAATGTTTTTAAAAAGATGTCTTCATAATCCTGTGCAGTGCAGTGTGTGAGTAAATGTTGCGCAGGCAGGTGTTTCCCGGTTTTACACTGCCATGTTCGAGATTATGTGAGAACACCATGTCAGTGGAGCGAGCCAGTCACCATGGCAACCCCCATTCCAGTGAATATGCTGTCTTTTGGATAGTGTGTGTGAAATAGTGCGAGGGTGTGTTTTGTGAAAGCCAATCCCAGTACTCTTGCCAGCGCACATACACCTAAAACTCTGGCATTAACAAGGTTACAAAGTGGGTTTATAAAAACGATTTGATTCTCATTGAAGTAGAGAACATGAAACACCATTGGTGTATATTGGCTCTGCTGCTTAGCATATGAGGCTGTTGGCTAAAATGAATCTGTAGGTCACCCAAACCCTCACACACACACACACACACACACACACACACACACACACACACACACACACACACACTATATGAAATCTACTTGCTAACTCTTTGCTTCTTCATGTGTCGGAAGTGAGTAACAACTCCTTTAATTGATGTTCCAAGATGTTCCCATGAGTATATTGGTATCTGGAGTGCTAGTGCTCATTATGTTCATCTTATAACATGGTAGTGCAAGTCATATACTATATTGTACACATTGATTGTGGCAGATCAGTGAAGATCACACTCGTGTGGGGAATCTCCAGAGCTTTATGAGCAGACAGCTGCTACAAGTGTGATATTAATAGCAGGAAGTTATAAGAGTAGAAGCCTGAGGGAGAGGAAGAAATGAACCATGTCAGGAATATACAAGCAATCTGCAGTTGACTATATGAAGATTCCGATATTGACAGAAGATAAAAATTAAGAATAGAATTATAAATGTTAGAAGAAGAACAACAGTGCCTGCATTTCCTTCTTTGAAGCCACCTATAACTTTTTTCTTAATTACTCTCAGTGTGGTGGCACAGTGCATGGAGTGTGCATGTTTCCCCCATGCTTTGTGTCATGCAATGTGTTGGCATCTATCCAGGGTATACCCAGCCTTATGCCTAAGTTCCTTCAGACCCTGCATGACCCTACACAGGATAAGCGGTATAGGTGATGGATGAATAGTGTTTGTGTGGTTTGCACTTTATTTCCATATCCGTGTGGGTTTCTACTGTGTTCTCTGGCTTCCTTCCACCAACCAAAACATGAATGCAGGTGAATTGACTATGCTAAAATGCCGCTAGGTATGAAAAGTGTGTGTATGCGATAGGCTTGCATCCTATTCAGGGTTTGTTCCCATCTCATGCAACAGTGTTCCAGGGATAGCCTCTAGATCCACTATTACCTTGACCAAGATATGGTTCTTACTTACAGTACATACAGCTTGTGAGGATATACTGTACAACTTTACAGTACATGTGCCTTCCTCTGCTTAAAGAGTTTTATATTTGTTTAATGGAACCTAACAGTACATCTCAGATGAGGTACATAAAAAAATGCAAAATGCAAAAAAAAAGGCTTAAAGGCCATTGGTTGGCTGGGGATCAAAGGCATTGTAGTGGCATTTGCTGTGAGCAGAGACATGACACTGAGTCTCTTCACTCAAATTAACTGCCCTCAAAGGCTGTAATTAGACATTTTTTAAAGATTAGTGTGCAAAAAATGATGCAGTAATACTTCAGTAAAGCTATGCACTGCAGTAGTGTACTCTTCCCTTCTCCTGACTGGTTCATTCATGAGCATCTATTTCATTCTTAATCCAAGGACTTCCATGGGGTGACTGCTTTTATATAAATGTCACAATAGCTCATGCAGAAACAAAAAGGCAATAGAAAAGCCATGATCAGTGCTTATAACTTCTCAACAACTGTGCTGTTTTAGCAAAAAATTATGTTTATGGAGGACGACACATGTGTCAGCACTGCGTACTGTAACAAATTATCTGCCAATCTGAAATGATGAGCTTTCTCTGGCCAGCAACCCACATTTTAAAGGCAAATTGTCACTACGATTGATCGGAATGCATGCCATCATGCTAACCGACATCGACTGGGCCATTTACGTTCCAAAACGACTTCATTCTCTGCTCAATGGATGAATAGAACAGGCTGAGCTGTGTTCATTCGAGAAAGAGGCTATTGGTGGAAAAAAAAAGCAAGCAATAGATTTGAGTCTCTCACAGATCAGAATTGTTTTGTGCGTTAGTGAGACTGTGGAGAAAAAGCACACTGTTTGCTTTTCTGGGAGCAGGGACGACCGGTACACACACTGGACCTCTGTCTGTGCTCCTCAAGGAGGAGGAGGGGAGATGACACCAGGAGCCGCAGTTCTCATGAGGACCAGCAGGGGACCAGAGAGAGCAGTCTGGGCAGGGTGCGGCTCCTTTTCAGGTCAACGAGTTCCTTGTGATATGCAGAGCAAAGCCCATACCTCAGCCACAAAGGGAGATAAGCACCCCACTCGATACACTCATTTACGTCCATTCTGCGTAGGACACCACACACACACACACACACACACACACACGACATGTACTCTTATACTGTATATTATATCACTTTCAGCAAGTTGAAGAACAGATAAGAAAATGAGCCTGTCAGTCAAAACACACACTTCTGCAGATGCTTCGCATTTATGAAAACACACCTATTCCCATAATATGGACACACTCAAAAGTGTTTCTGCAAGAGAGTGTGTAAAACCGCTTAAAAATGCAGTGCAGACAGGACGTGCTCAGGTTTTGGCGGGAGAAATGAGAGGCGTGGTGCAGGAATGAACCCGGCACCCTCTGGCTTGATTAAAACTGTCTGTAGGCCAGATGTGTCAAAGCAATGCTGTGTGCACTGCGGCAGCAAGTGACCCTCATTCCCCTCAGGCATGAATTTCCAGTGTGTGTGTGGTTATGTATATGTGTGTGTGTGTGTGTGTGCGCGTGTGAGACAGATAGAGAGCGAGAGAGAGAGATGGGGAGATGAGGTGAGCAGGCAGGAGAAGCGGGATTGTGTTACATTAATAAAGCTTTGCTGTGCTGGTCTCGGCTGCAGCATGAGGCTGGGTGAAACGGGGTTGTGCTGGCAGCTGTTCAGCACTAAGGCCCGCCCAGCCAGTGTGCTGCTGCAGAATTTAATGCCTACACACACAGTCACGTTCAAATGCACACACGTTTATTGCATACAGGCGCATTTATATCCACAATGCATTGCGTCGGTCTCATAGCCCCTGCAATGATGCCCGTAATATTATAATGCACTATAACTCATGTCCCAGCTGTAGCATATCAGCTAGCACTGACCACTGTCTCACACAGTATCAGCCATCACCGCTCCCCACTCCACACGCTTTCTATGTGTCAGTGAATATTTATTGCTTTTCATCAGGACACTGCAGAGACCCTGCATAGGGTACTGCAGTGCACTTTTTCAAAAGAAAAAAAAAACAGTTACTGCATAAATTAAGATATCACTACAGTTTTAACTGCAATGAACTTAAAGATACTTTAAAAATATTTGTTGAATGTATAGAAATAGTCTGGGTCCATTACACCGATTTTGCCCAAATCTGCCCAAATCTGTATTGTATTGTATGTATTGTTATACATATTTTTCCTTGATTAACTTTAAATAGATAACATAACATTTTATGCATTTTCATTACAAAAAGCCAGTCAGGTAACTATATTGGCTGTTTCAGAAAGGAAGAGCCACTGTGTAAGTAGGGACACAAGTCAAGTGGTCAAATCAAGTTGACTTAGTTTACATTTTAACCAGCTAGAATGGTAAACAGGACCTTGAGCATCCCTATATATAAAACCTCACTATATAAGGTGCACCTGTACAAAAAATGCTAGACAGTTAATACTACAGTACTACTACAAATAAAAAAAATACTGCAATGATGATAATAATAATAATAATAATAATAATATGTGGTAAGTATGGTAAGTGCCAACACACTCAGCTTTAAGAGCCGCCATGAAAGCTCATTTAATGTACCACTGCAGCAGAACACATATCCAGCAGAACCCTGAATGACATTGTCAAATAGTTGTCATGAGGGTGTGACATCACCACCCAAAACGCAGCTTTTGAAAATTTCTTTGTAAGATATTGCTGTGGTAATGTTGAACAAACCATGTCAATACAATGTAGCATCCAGTGCTCTCACTGTTGTAACCCAGGGTGTGGGGAAAATAATATAATCTTGTAATCCTAGCATTGGCAGTGGGTGTCAGAAGCACAGTGAGAATTGGAAATGAAGGTGGTTTTGTCTTCATATTTGCAACTCAGTCATGTTGCCATTATTTCCTGTTATCCCAAAGCCATGCAGTCCACATTGTGTTTCATACAGTGTTGACGTATTCCATAGCACTGCCAATTTATTAACAACTAAAAATTCTAAGCTTTTTAACGATACGTCTTGATAACCTATTAATTCGAACCATTGATTCTTCCCTGGTGGTATTGTGGTTAGCACCCTGGCCTCACACTTCCAGGCTTGAGGGTTTGAGTCCTGCATTGGTTCTGTAGTTGTTGTAAAGTTGGCTGTTTTCCCCATGCTTGTTGGGTTTGCTCCATGCACTCTGGTTTCCTCCCACAGTCCAAACACATACAGAGTAAGCTACTTGGTGTTTCCAAATTGATTCTAGTGTGCATCGTTGTGTTTGCTTGTACTTTGCGTTGGATTGGTACTCTATTCAGGGTGTACCCGGCCTCATGTCTGAGTGTTCTGGGATAGACTCCAGGCCTCCTGTGACCCTGTAAGCGACATAGACAATGAATGAATGATAAGCAGGTTTGACATACATAATGTTGATGTTTTCAGAAGCTTCTACTCGTTGCTGAGATTAACAGGCAATTCAGCTGAAATTACACAAATAAAACCCTTCTATTCAGCTCTAAACACAAACAGTTTACATTATTCTTTCTTTTGTCTGCACGTGTGGAGACGCACGTATTTGATGAATAGCACATTTGTGTGTGTTTGTGTGTGCCTGTGTATGTGTTTGTGTGAGTGTGTATGTGTGTATGTGTGTGTGTGTTCAGCTATATGTATATCGTTGACATACTAATGATGGGTTTTTAACTTTCCAGAAACTGAGGGTGGAAAAGGAGGAGTGTAATGCAGATGTTCGCCACAACTTGCAAATAGAAAGGCTGCACACATTTTCTCCTGAGGTACAACTGCATCCCATGTCTGTAATTAGACAGCCATAGGTTTTGAGAAGGACGGGGTCCTCCGAATTCTTTAGTTCAAGCCTGCTGCACATAAAAGCCATTGGCCAGCTGTTGTGTAAGGAGGAAATTGTGCCCAGATGAAGGGTTTAGGCTCCATAAAGAGAATCGCTCTCCAGATGTGAGGGAGTTACGGTCACCCTGACCACCATTACTGTACTACACCACTGAGTAACTGCCTTACTAAAGAGTCAGGAAACCCTTTTTGTGCCGTTTCTCAGTATGTGTGCATGTACAGTATTGCGTGTGTGTGTGTGTGTGTGTGTGTGTGTATGTGTGTGTGAAGCACTATGTCCCACTTTTAAGGAGGTCATGAAATACCACATACAGTAGAGATCAAAGCAATTCTGAATCATACTAAGAAATTATAATCAGGTGCTCTGGTTGCCCTCAGCATATGTTTAAAATCTGTAGCAGGAAATGTGCATGTGTCATATCTAAAAAGATCGACATCAGATAATACATCCTGAAAGCAACGCTTTTAATAAGGTAAACAAGATTTTAATGTTAAAGGAATGGGTCAGAAAACAATAAACAGAATTTTCTCTTACCTTAATCATATTTGATCAGCACAAACATGACTAGTGTATGGCATTTCATCCATTCATCCATCATTTTCTCATGTCTCCTGGGTGGTATTGGATCCTAGCCCCAGGAATACTGGGTGAGATGTGATGATACACCCTGGATGGGACTTCAGTTAAGTGCAGAGCACCAAGCACACATATTACATTCGTACACTCATTCACACTTCAATCAGCTGTCACCAGAGGAAAACAGACAACCCAGAAGAAACACACACACGAAACTGAGACCAAATGTCAAGCTCAGGATCAACCTGGGAACCATGGAGCTGTCAGCTAGCCATAATACCCTCTAGGCCACCATTCTGCCATATCCAACATATGCATTCTAATTTTGTACTGGAGCTACAGAACTAAGTCTCTTCTAAAAACTTTTCTATAAATTTATACTCACTTACTATAAATATCTGCCTCAGACTGCAACCAGGTCTTAAGCAATGTCACATGGTCTTGCTAACATGTGTAAGGACACAATACAGAACATAAACTGTAAAACATGTATGAGTGATTGTGGTAGCAGACAGCTTGCAAAACCAAGACCTCTTAATTATTTAGCGTTGTTTGATACTATTTCCGACATCACTCTCTACATATTCTATCCCAAAAGTTAAACACCGATTCAGGTTTCAATGTTGCTTTGTACCTATGGAGAAGATTTTGGTTTACATTTTCATTACTTGGTGGCTACATTAGTCCCATAGGACCAATGAAAAACTGTAAAGGGCTGCTCTGCTGTTTGTACCACTGTGACTGTATCAAAGTAGAAAAACATTGAATTTACACAGTCTGTTTTGTGCTCTCGTTATCTGCTCTTGTCCAATGTGTGCTTAAGTTCGTTCTCATGTTAACCAGCTACATAGGTAAAAAAAAAAAAAATGTAATCAAATATATTCTTCTGCAGGTTAAAGAGCATTAAGTGCAAAAGCACTTCTGCATTGTTCCATTTGGCAGGTTCCCGCTTTTTCATTTTGGGAAGGTCTAAGAGACATTAAGCAATTTAAGGCCACCCCAGCAGGTACAGCGAAACATTTGGTTTTCTACTTCACATTTTCTATTAGCTCAGTTGTGGCTCTATAAATAGGGTTACTGTGAAGTGAAAGCAGAAGAGTATAAAAAAAGGAAAAACAGGGCAGTTACTGTGGCCTGAACAACCCTGGTCCTGTCCCAAGGCCCCCGTGGCTGTGTGTGTGTGTGTGTGTGTATGTAAGGGGCCTTATTTCTCAAGTCAGACGGTACCCGACGGCTGAGAATTGCGTCTTGTTTCTTTCGCGCCACGTTGTAGACATCTAGGCACCAGACAGATGACTTTTAGGCCTGGCACTGGGCAACTGGGCTTCTGTTTTTGTAAGAAAATACCATGACCAGAAAATTAATGTGAAACAGCTTTGCGAACGCAGTGATGTCATAATCCTGCCATGAGAGAAGCCCAGTTTCAATCTACTCAAAATTATAGCATATTTTCAACACAATCTGCACTATGACGCCGGTAATTTCCTCTTTTTTTTTTCTTTCTGATTTTGACACTGGGCTAGTGGGTGAGGTGAGCTTCCAGGCTGTGAAGAGCTGCTCTGTTCCCAAGACAAAGAGCCCTCTCTCATGAAGAAGAAAGCTGAGTTTCCGGCATGAGGTCATTTTGTTGTGTAGGAGAGGAAGAGAAGAGGACTTGAGGTGAAGACAAGATGGGTGAACAAAGGAAGTAGGGAGAGAGAAAGAGAGAGAGAGAGAGAGAGAGAGAGAGAGAGAGAGAGAGAAAGTGGACCAAGTTCATAGCATCACAGCCACAGACACAATCAAACACTAACACCCACACCAGGATGCAAAACTATGCAGCTATAAAAGAGGCTATATTGAGATGAATTAGCACTTCTGATGATGCATTTGATTCACACCACCAGGGAAAAACTAATTGTGATTTTAAACAGAAAGATACATTTGTGTTTATCAAAGGAGAAAGAGATAACATATACGTATGACTTTGATATGCTGAAGAAATAGAAAGTGTTCCAATCACCACACTGTGCTAGTTGGAATATACTCACATATCATTGAGTATAACAGTTCTCATAAGTACAATGATTTCTTATTTTCAATGAATGACCCAAAATGCATGTAAAATTATAGGTGAGTTCATTTCCACCTATATCCAGGTGGGTTACATCCAGGTTCTCCAGTTTTTACCTACAGTCCAAAAAAATGCCAATGAGTAGACTGGCAAAGCTAAATTATTCCTAGCTGTGAGTGTGTGCATTCTTCTCTGCAAGGGTCTGGCATACCATATACTTTAAGTATTCAGATGTAATGCCTATTGATCCTGATGCCAGGCTCCTGACCATGATAAAGAGGTGGATGAAAAATTAGTAAAATACCAATAACTACATATACATATACATATACCAACAACTACAGCTTAGTTAGACCATTTGCTGCATGGTCTAGCTAAGCTTTGTGAATGAATCGACGGTTTGGTGACAGTTACATTTCGCTAATTATTGGCATCCACTGGTTATAGCTCCATCCAAAGAAGCTCTGCTTTTTGAGGGATGGCTAAGCTCTGCTCCCTTCAGTGTGGTACTCTAGTTTTTTAAATCAGCAATAGGTAATACAGCTTGACTTAGCACAATAAAGCTTTTCCAATTGGTTACTTGGATGCTCATAAGATCAGCATTTGCATGCTCAAAGAATTTAATCAGAATATAACTTTAAAGTGGCTCTGCCTACTGTGAATGACTACTTCATCCACTTATGAGGTTATGTTAGGCTTATTTATTCGTTTTATATATATATATAAATCCTGTCTTCTGGATGCTGTAAGGTTTTATAATATGCAAACTTTCCCATGACTCTGTGGCCCCTCATTATGCATTAAAAAAAAAGTCCTATAGCATAAATCCAGACAAACATACATACAAATAGCTTCTGCTAGAACCAATAGTTTTGCTAGAACCCTTTTGTTTTAAAATGCGATTGTACTTCCTATTGTCTGTCCGTCCCCAGGTATCACTATGACTTACTGTACATATTAATGACTGGTTCTTTAGCTGTACATGACGCAGAGCACCTGGCTGAAAGCTTAACTATTCTCTCTTTTCTTATAATAAACAGAGATCTTCAGACATCATGTGTGGTAAGTGTATACATTTAGGCATTTGGCAGATACCCTTATCCAGAGCAACTTACTTTTTTATCTCCTTACACATCTGAGCAGTTGACGGTTAAGGGCTAAACAGTGGCAACTTGATGGTTGCGGGGTTTGAACCTGGTACCTTCTGAACCATAGTCCAATGCCTTAACCATTGAGCTGCCCCTGAAAAGAAGTGTTGCGGACACCACAAGCAATCAATCTTCTTCTTTTAACTTATCTTAAAACAGAACATTTCAGACACTCTTCTTAAACTTAGCAGAGGCAAACGGTCAGTCTCATCTATGATTGGTTAGATGCATTATCACCTTGACATGAAAGCCAATCAGTGCCCCTTCCTCAGCCAGATATCCAGTGGATGAATGAGTGATTAGAGGAATGGAAGCAAATGTTCCTTCATGAAACACTCATAACATCACTTAATGTTACTCCCACATGGGACAAACATGCACGGGAAGAATATTCCGGAAGAAGAGAAATGATCAGATCAAGTGTTTACATGGCAAATATTTACCTAGTCAATAGATTATCAAAGGTTTACACCACCCCTTTCATTAAAGAGAGGCCAGATCAGGTCAGACTGTTCTGAATGAGGTGTTTACATGATGCATTGTTATTCCGAATGGATCATTATCCTGATTAATAGTGGAATATTACAGTTCATGTACGTAAACACGCTTACAGAGTGGTAACACGGAGTGGGCAGAAAGAGTGATGATGTGCTGCAGGGGACTAGGTGTTGGCTAGGAGCAGTAAGAGTGTCAACACACACAAACCTCACTTATGAGTAATCCAACAAATTCCAAAGGTAATAGTAAGGGCTGGTCTCCATCTACACCCTTTGTAAACACACATACAAACACATGCACAAGCACACCACATGCATGCAAGGCTTACTTTTGCAGCTTGGAGGAAAGTCCTCAGTGCCTTTAATATTTGTTCCAATGATTTAAGGTTACAAAGCTGTACTTGTACAGTGGTAGCCAGGCGCACTTTGCTTTTGTGTCAGCATAGTGGGATTTATGAACAATCCCCAGACGTTGATCAACGCATGAAAATGCCGGAGTGAAAAAAAAAGGTGCAGACACACCCAGCACTGCAATATGACATGGCACCAGCCAGTCACCACATGCTAGAGACTGAAGAAGGAATTGAGGGGGAAAAAGGCAATTTACCACTGTGTTAAAGACCAGAAGATTTGCACCATTTTTTCATCTTAATTGTAGCTGTAAATTAAAAATCATATGGGTTACCTTTAAAATACTCTATGTCCTCAGCCTTGCAGCTCCATTGCCTATGATTTTGTCTTATGTCGCTTATACTAGGTGATACATTTCGGCACTTGGTGTCAAAGACCAGTTATAACCAGCGTATTTTTTAAACAATCCACACAGTGTTTGTATAATACATGCATACATACATACATACATACATACATACATACATACATAGATACATACATACATACAGTATATACATAGATACATAGTACATACATAGTACATACATAGTACAGTACATACATAATATATATATATATATATATATTAGTATTTAGTAAAAACTATATATTAGTTTTTACTCTGATATTTATATATATATATATATATATCAGAGTAAAAACTAATTTGTGGCTTATTCATTGTCTCATTGTTGAATGAACTGTATTGCTAAAACAGGTGCATCTCTCCTCATATTTTAATTTAGCAAGATTCATATGCACATAATTCAAAGTGGATTTCTCCTTTAACCACACTAAGGGAGTGGATAAAAAAAATTGCAGTGTGGATTGAATACTGTAGCTTGTCGGAACATACTTACATAGTGTGACCAATGAAACCCATGATATACATTGACAAAAACCAAATTAATCTTGATGCTATTATGAAAACACTGATTAAAAAAGAACACAGCATGATAAACAGAACTACTTTCATGTAATTCTATCACATGTCACATTAAGAGGTGCGTCTCATAGTGAAATGTTTTCATTTCATAATTTATTTGCATTAGCCTTAACTTGAAATTAAAACTACACAAACTACTAATATAGTTTATGGCAAGTTAAAAAAAAATAGTTTCATTGAAGAAAGGACATTCGTTCTATGCAGGGTCGCAGGAAGCCTGGAACCTATCTCAGAAAACTTGGGTATGCGTGGGGTACATGCTGGACAAAGTGCCAATACCACCGCAGGGCACAGATGCACACAACACACACTCACACATTATGGGGGCAATTTTTGGGAACACCAATTAGCCTTATCTGCATGTCTTTGGACTGTGGGAGGAAACCAGAATACCCAAAGGAAACCCTTCAAGCATAGAGAGAACAAGCACGAGACCTCCACGCACGCAGACCCGAGGCAGGAATTGAACCCTCGACCCTGGAGTTGCAAGGCCACAATGTTAAACAATAAGCCACTGTGCCACATGTACAGTATTGTATATACTAATTAGCCATAAGAGGCAAAAGAACAATGTTTATTAATACATTTCCTCAGTGTTGGACTTCAGACAGGCATAATTGCTTTCATGTAGTCTGAACCGTAAAAGGAAAAAAAAACACAATGATTTTAAAATTCAATTTTAACCACATTCAGAGGTTGTTTGAAATCAGTTTCACATCAGATTCCTTGATGTGTCTCAGTCTGAATGCTCTATCAATTGAAATTAGATTTCATACTGTCCATAACATCAACTTGGAATGTGACACAAAAATTGTGTCATGGCTCATGGTTGAAAAATCACCTAAGAAATGGAAATAGAGAGAATAGACTGTAGACGAGGGGTGAAGTAAAATGTCCGATAGCACTTTGGGGGGAGATGCATCAGTGCAGTCAAACCCAGAGGGAATGTACAGAAATGGGGAGATATATGATGATGTATTGTTTCTGACAGCCATTACCACAATTACCACAGCAACCAATGCAGACAGGTCAACAATGTGTTAGATTTGTCCTGCCAGTCTGAACTGAGTCAAATCTGATCTGATCTGAGTCATAAAGATCAGATTTGTGAAACAAATACAGTTTGCTTGCAGTCTGAACAAGACATAAATGACACCCTTGTTGCTGTAATGATGCAGTACCTTTCCTGTCATCACTCTGAACAATAAACCCAAGCTCTGTCCACTCATTTTTGGCCAGATCATTTTTTCAGCATGGAGTGGAAAAAACAAAGAAAAAGGAAATAAGCCATATTACTGAGGTGTGATGTTAAGTTACTGCCACAAAAAACATATGGAAATGTGTTGCATATTTAAGCTCTGCATTTGTATTGCATTTTAGTGAAATGACACCACTGAGTGCACTACTCAGGCTAAGTGCTTTAATGTTATAGGTCACATCACTTTTCTAAATCTGTTTCTTGACAGACCCAATGATGCCTTTTGTCTTTCCTAGCAGAAAGGAAGGCCTCAGTGGACACAAGCGACTCCCGAGACGTGTAAGTAATGTTAGACTCAGTAATGCCGAAACAATTTATTCAGCCATCAGCTTCCCCCAAGGACTTCTGAAATGCTGGGACTTCCTCTGTCAATTTGTCTCCTGGCATTTTACATGTGTGAATGGCTCCTGAAGGAGCAGTCAGACAATCCCCCAACCCCTTTTTTCTCTCTCCCACTCTCCCTCCCTCCCTTTGGTCATGGCTGCCATTCTTTATCAGCAAAACCTTACACATATCAAGCTAGCCACCACCTGTACAATGTTTTGATAGATTCACTAAAAGGATAATATTTTGACCCCTACTACTTTGCCATTGTTGCAATAAGGGGGGACTCATGCTTATCTACAGAAAACGGCACAATTAATTTAATTAATTTAATGACTCCAAATGGGTTTTCTGATGAGGGGATTACAGAGCAGCTGCTAATTGTTGCTGTTAACTCATTAAGCTGTTTCACATGAGACCCTGCCCTATTTTATTAGTGTTAATAATCATTATTTATAATTTGGAAAACAAATGAAGGTCTCAGATTTTCAGTACAGTAGTGGTAATTAATGCAAAAGAAAGTAATTGGCATATAAAGAGAAGGTCTGGCAGCTCATTGATGACAGTGTTAAATATGCATAAATGTGCAGTGTGTTATGTTCATATACAGTATACCATTCAAAGAACCAAAAAGTTAATATTAAATGAACAAAATTATATGCCCAAATGACATGGACAGGAATTGGTGTGCATGTAAAATTATTATAATTTTTTTTTAACTTTTAAAACACATTGATTACCAAAAAAAAAGTAGCTTACCAGTAATAAAAACACTGGCAAGCAAACAAATATTGGAAACACAAATATGCCAGTGTAATAAACAAAAAAATGGTTAGATGATAAAAAGTCCACATACTGTATCAGATTCATTTTCAGGCTAAAATTAATTGGTAGTTTCTTTCTGCATGTGATGGGAAAGAAACTACTGGCTGGGCAAAATATTGGCTGCAGTGAATAAACAAAATGCAATTATTGGACTTTTGGAAAATGGTGAAGCCAAGAAAAAAAGTTTACAGTTGGTAAAAATGTTTTTATACTCCAGCATTGATGTACTTCTACGATGAGGCACTGTTGTTATCTAACAAAGTGGTAGAGGAACTGATGCGTTGGTGATAATTATAGGTGACAGATTGTAAATCAAACTTTTTGTATTGTTTTTAATGTTTCCTTTGATATTTAAAAATCTTTGTAATTTAAAAAATTTGATTGCAACTAAGCTCAACACTTTTCCCCTTTTTATTTATTTCCTTCCAACACAATAAAATAACGAGTTTGCAATATTTTCTATTAAAATTCAACAAACTTATTATTGATACTTATTTGCATACTTTGCCACAAACACAATAGACTGATTTATCAATTTTGAGAAAACTGTGAAAGGTGGATTCATAGCATTTTGCAAAATAATAAAGAAATTACACAGATATGACCAAAAACAATTAAAATGTAATGTTTTTGTGTCTAAACATGCCCAAAATGTTCTTTATCAGTTTGCATCATCTTGCAATGAACATATTAATCACACCGTGAAGTGCAAAACAAATTAACAAAACTGAAAACAAAATAACAAAACCCAAAACAAAATAACAAAAACAAAACAACAAAATAACAAAACGGAAAACAAAATAACCAATATCTGACTGGCCGAGAAGTGCAATACAAATTAACAAAAAGGAAAACAAATTAACAAATTCAA
>JAQMYJ010000004.1:13348557-13359131 GCA_030014305.1 Clarias laeviceps
TAACAAAACTGACTTCAGGCCCACCGTAAGAACGCCATATTTGAAACCACAATAATGTTTAACGAATAACGAATCTAACGCTACTACAGTACTTCCTGTATATCTTGAGTGACAGATTTAACAAAACCAAATGAACAAATCCGAAAACAAAATAACAAAAACAAAACAACAACAAAAAAAAAATGGTTTTGGGTTTTGTTATTTTGTTTTTGAATGAGTTATTTTGTTTTCCGTTTTGTTAATTTGGTTTTGAATTTGTTATTTTGTTTTTTCTGTTTTGTTAATTTGGTTTTGAATTTGTTATTTTGTTTTCAATTTTGCATTTGTTTTGCACTTCAGGGCCACCGTATTATTGGCAATAAAAAAAAAAAAATAAAAAAAAATATATATATATATATATATTATTTATTTTTTTTGTCTGCCAAGAAACAAATGCAATGTGTAAGTGTATATTAATGTAAAGAAAATAATTGTCGTGTGGCATTATTGCAAATTTTGAGAGTTGAGAGTTTGGAGAGGATAGTATATTAAAAATGTCTGTACATTGTTTCCCATGCTAAGACTGAGAAAAAAAAAAAATTTGCCTACCTTTTTTTCCAATGCATTTTAGTGGGTCTATTAAAAAAAAAAAATGAGGTAATACCCTACAGCTCAAGTCAAGTATGATAAACTCTTGATATAATTTTGTTTGCGGCTATGCTCTTATTAACATCATCCTGCCCTAACCAAAATCTATGGTCATGAGCCAGTGCTGATTATAATCATTTGAATATCATATAGTCACAGTCATCAAAGGGATTTAAACACAAACATGGATCGTTGAGAATTAATCCATATATTCAACATACTGTATCATATTACTTGTGGTTCCTATACGAGAACTCTAATTTATCTGTCCATCTGTGAGTCTGATTTGCACATAGATGATGTGCAATCTGATTTTAAATCAGCATGCCTCCCCTGCTCAATGAATCTCAGCACTGCTTACAGCTAAGCCCTTGATTATAAATGGTCCCCATTATTCTAGTGATTGAGACAGAGTGCAGTCACTACTTGATGCCTGCTGTCGTGCTGAGTCTCTGCATATTCTAAGCAAGAACTACAATATCCACAGGGCAGGAGAAAAACATGACATCTGGTCTTAAATGGGTAATCTAGGCCTAGGCAATGGGAGCATTATTGAGATTATGTTTAGCACAGTATGTTGTTAATTTAGATTAAATGATGATGGCTTTTAACTGGTGATGATGGAAAAGCACGATTGTGGGAATTTGTGACATTCTGTTTGAATTGATTACTCAATAATTGCTCTGATATTAAACTAAATTCACAGATATAATGTTATGCAAATGCAGTTATAGCTGGCCTTTTTATTAGTAAATAATTTCATTATGAATTAATTAAAGTATAAAATAGACAATATAACTTGATGTGAAATTTACAATATGAAATATGTGATCCATCATAACATGGCAGGTATTAATTTGGCCTGGTTAGTTTTTTCTAGGAGGGTCACTTAATACCTGAATTGATCAGGTCACATATTAAATTTATATTAGTTACATTTTAAACAGATAAAAAAAAAAAATCTAAATACAATTACATTTACTCATCATGGTAGCTAGTATTTGTTTCTCGGTCTTGCGGGTTGTCTGCATATTAAACACTATTTTTTAATAGTGCCTCTAACAGATAACGGACAATTAAGCCCTCATTAGCTGAGACTTACAGATGGTGTTGTATGCAGTAAGTGAAATGGAGATGCATGTTTAAAAAAAAGACTTATAGTCAATGCCTTGGGGCAACTCTGTTTCCTTTAGTTCCCACATTACCTTTAAGAGTCCAGGATCTCTGGGGAGTCATATCTCATGCCTGCATTTTGAAGACAGCTTGAGGAAAATAAAATGGTGACTCTGTTATGCCCTAGGATTTTGCTGGGGTGGTTTGGCTCCACTTGTTCCCATTAAAGGAAAGACTCGCTCACTCGATTCAAATTTATTCTGATTGGTGACCTTTGTGCAGTAACTACACATTTCTATTGTGATGGGAGTGGTCTTTTCCGGGATGAAAATGCCAACATCTACATGGCACTAGCGCAAAGTCAATGGGTTTATGGGTATAAAAAATATTGACATGCTTTATGATTATCCATTCACCCAGTGCATTACTGTTATTATAGCATCACAAGCAGTTTGAATATGTTTTTGTTTTTATTTTAGTTTTGTCACTGTCATAGGTTTGTTACTGCCTGTGTCTCCCCATTTCCTGTTTTTATCATGGTATTTTACCTTATTTCTTTGCTTTGTTTCTACTATTTGCTTTTGACCATTTCCCATTTCCCTATTTTTCTGATTATGTTCTGTCCTGAGTTAAAACATACAAAACAAACAGCAAAATTTGCCCCATGCACTGGTACATGGTTGTGATCGCTATACAGTGCATTGCATGTTACATTAGCCTTTATAGTCAGGATCTTCTACTCCAGTCCTACTCTGTTTCTCTCTTAGCAAGGACTGGCAGGTTTAAAGATTGTATTAGCTGTTCTGTCTGATGCAGAAAAAGGCAGCTGTGATGTGCTCTAATGCTGTATTGATCTTTGTCATCCTGCTGCTGGGAAGTGTACTTATTCCTACCCCCAACACAAACACACAGTTACCTTATACACATACACACACTCATGGATGGACAAACATTCTCTGTGGGTGACAGGCCACAGCCACATGTCACCTTGATCAATAAGTACATGCAGTGTAAAACTGTCCATAAAACATGATAGTGAATAGGCTAAATGTACAGAAACAGACAAGATGTGAAATCCTCACATATGTGCAGATGTCTTCATTAATGTTGGGTCTGTGTCATACTGTAGCATCATCACGCTCAAGCATGATCTTTAATGAAGATATCATAACTGACACAAATTGGAGGAGGTTCCTAATCACTGCCAGCTGCCGCATATATAGAAAGTCACCCCCACACATTCACTATATGAAGACATTAGATTGGAGCTCATTAATAGCTGTGTTGTGCTGGTCTCATATAAAAAAAGGTAGTTCCTGGATGATAGCATTGTTTCTAAACCAAAATGATGGTTGGGAAGTAAAACTGGTGACATCAGAATTTTGGAAATGGCATAATTTATGTCACAATAAAAACACATTAAGCAAATAAAGATTTACTACCTTTAAAATTATACAAAATTGTGTAAATAGTGGTATTACAACAAACGATTCATTTCAAGTCAATTGTCTTATAAAAAACTAGCCAGATGAAATTCTCTCTTAGCCAACATGAGGAAGAAACTTTGATAGGAACCAGATGTTCTAGAAAACCCATTCTCTTCCATTGGACTCAGAAACACATGAATATGAATTATTACTCTTTTACAATTTGACACTATAGAATCAAGCACTGGTGATTGCATTGGCATCTTTCAGTGTAGTTTTACCTAGCAGTATGGCACGTCTAACATTTAGAAAAAATGCTACTCACTCACAACTAACTCCTGTCCATAGTTCTTTGTAACTCAACAGTTGTCAAATTCAGACCTAAACCATGTAAAACCCTTTACAGTTATTATTCTTTTCACAATTCATTTTTCAAACAGTCCTGCATATAATTACACAATGGCCTAAATATGTGATAAGGTGGCTTTTTAACAAGGTCTTGCTAATTTCCTGAAGCATCAGCTGTGTGTCAGTGGAAACGAAATGTAACTTCGCTGACAAAGGATGTCTAGTTCTTGAGAA
Source organism: Clarias laeviceps (assembly GCA_030014305.1). Classification (NCBI taxonomy): domain Eukaryota; kingdom Metazoa; phylum Chordata; class Actinopteri; order Siluriformes; family Clariidae; genus Clarias; species Clarias laeviceps. The sequence continues at coordinate 13,352,307 of JAQMYJ010000004.1, forward strand.
TTTCCAAGCAACATATCTTCTGATTAATTCTTCAGCAGAAGTCTCCTCCTTCAGCAGTGGGCAAAATGACAGCACTTAATCTCATTCCTCAGGGTGGAATTGTGAGCACACTTGGTTAACTAAGACATAGTACATGAAAAAAGAAATATGAGAAAAATATATACGCCAACCATAGGACAGTGCATCTTCTGTAGGGAGTGGTCTTGCCAATGAGCACACCACTGGTCTAGTCTACAGGTGTGTAGAGGGGACTGAGGTCCCATGTATTGGATATTCCATGGCTTTGTGAGAGGTGTTTACTATGGCTGATGCAAATTAGACTCATTTATCAAACTTCATTAACTGCCTTATGCTACAGTAGTTGGCGTCCTGTGATTTAAATGAATGGAAAACAGAACCAACTATGTTTGTTAGACAAAAACAAAAATAATTGAAGCAGGTGGGCGTAGGATTCAAATCTAAAAGTCCCACACACCTTTAGTTTAGACAACCTGGGAAACAGGATGAGGCCCACTCTCTTCTGCATGCTTGGCTCTCAGAGTGGTCTACTACAGCATGCCTCAGAAGGGGATATCCTCACACGTGCAGAAGTAGTCTTTTGTTTAGTCGATTTCTCTCGAATTTTTTTTTTTGGTATCCTTCCTCGTGAGCACCAGTGTGTGTAAGAGGAGGTACACATGCACCAGATGTTTGAGCCCCTTGTTTACTTGCCTTGGAGAGAGCTGGGAAGGGGTCTGCAGTTCCGGAAAAGAGGCAGAAGTGAACATGGACCTGAACAACTTGATTGTTTGCTTCGCCCACAGCACCAGCAGTACATCAAAACATCTTGCACAAGAAAAACAAAACAAATCAGCTGACCTGTAGTGAGTGCAAAGCCCCTCTCTTCCCTTCCCTCTCACCCTTCTTGGAGCTTCCGGCCCTCTCTTCTCCAACAATTGACACTTTTAATGGATTTGGTTACCTCACCTCTTATTTGTGCATCATTTGATTGTGCAAGGCTAATTATGGTCTTTCCTGCACATGTTTTTGCTGAGCATAGTTCAGAGCATCAAAACAAGACTGTTGACTATTATTTTCTCATGACTTAAGATGCAAAGTGTACACTTTTATCTCTGGAAAAACAAAAAAAAGATCTACAAGGCAAAATGCAACAGTTAAACATGCATAAGATTTCATGTCCTGTAAAGGCAAGCTAACTTTAAGAGGTTTAGAATATCATATTCAGCTAGTGTAAGTGTAATTAAATAATAATAAAAAAAAAAAACTCATATTTGAAAAACTTATCATTTTGACACAAAGTGGATGTGGATGAACTTATGCAGTGGGTGTTTGTTTCATCATTTCACAGCTTGAGGGTCCCCAGTTTGTCTAAGGTTATTGTCATCATTGAATTTTACATGTTCTTTCTGTGCCCACCTGGATTGCGTGTATGTTGTGCCTGTAATGGACTGGTCTTGTCTTAACTTCCAAAGTTGTCCTATCCAATGTTTCACCATGGTAAACACATCTGAATTCAGACTTCTGAATACAGGCTGCAAACACATGGAACAGCCACTGGGAGAGCAAACAGTGTTCAGCAGTGGTAAACAACAATTCTGTTTTTCTTTTTCATTTTTTTTTTATGTCTCCATAGGTATTGTTTTGGAAAAGCCTAGGCTCAGCTGAACCCTCTGAACCTGACAAACAATCAGTTCTGTCCATGTAGGCGGCTTCCTATGCTTTTCCTGTTGTAGCACAGGTCCCGAACCCCCACGGCCTGGCTTGAAATCACACATCACCCTTTCCCAACCGATTCCAAGGCCTTCCCGTCTTCCTGTTTTCAACTCCTCCCTGCTCAGTTTATTTTGGTCAGCGGATCTGTGCTAGATGGGAAATGTGGTAGTAGTGTTTGCACTGTATGGGGGATTCTTAAGGTGAATTCCTGTGAAACGGAGGTGACTAATACACACACAACCATATTTGGATATAGATGACATTGTATTGCTGTATTTGATAAGGATGAACAAAAATATGTTTCAACTCCCAAATGCACATGTTAATGTGGATTACTAATACATAATGAATTTAGTTGTTATTTGTCACTGATAAACACAACTAAAAACAAATGTTCTGTTCCAGCACAGAAAGACTTACTAGAGACAATTCTCAGCTATGTTTATCTAATAAGACAGACCTTCAACAGTATTTTTGGAAGCAATTTAATTCTTAATTTAGCTCAGAAAATTCTCTTTTTGATTTACTAGCACTCATTACAGGAGAAGTGCTGCTACGGGGAAATAGGTTTCCGTTCTTATGACGGCTCTACGCTGTAGTTATTCCCTCCAAATAGCAAATTAAATCCAAATATTGTGACTGTGTGTTTATGTTCTGCCCTTTTGTGAACGTCTCTGTTGTTTACTCCAGGGTGACAGTGAGGACATTTTTGACACCTTTCTGGATTAACAGTGTGTTCTGACCTTCCAGCATGCTCCACTCTACTGCACCGAGACAGTTAGTGTCAGCACACTCATTGCATTTGTCAGCAAAACTCCCCAGCTAGTCCAACACTCGGATTCATTCAATATGTAGACGAGAGAGACAAGGAGGAGGACAATCTTATAGTAGATTGAGATCAAATTCGGCTACTGTTTTTGAACAGGATGGAGTGGGGTTATCAGGTTCCGTTCCGTTGTATGTGTTTGAATTTGAGGACTGTTATTGGCTGCTATGATGTCAACATGACGTACAATGTTTTAGTTGAAGGCGTCAGACAGAGCTGTGGACTTGAGACAAATACCACTGATGATCTGCCTATCCGGCTTTTTATGATGGGGCCCCCTATGGACTCCTTGACTCTATGTACGTATCCTGTTTTTAAAGTCCATTGGAAAGTTGTGTGATGTTTTTCTTATGCAAACGGGACATGGAGTAAAGGAAACACACATCTTTAGACAGACTATTTTTGACATCCACACTGAAAATTCCTTCTTCCTGTTGAACACTTAGTATACCCTGATACCCTGGCAATGCTTTAGGGTTGTGACCAGTATCATAATAAAGTTGATTAATCAGAACAGTATAATCCTACTAACATGACTTGACTTAACCTAACTATAGCTACAATGCCTTGCAAAGTATTCATATCCCACGAACTTATCCACATTTTGTCACATTACAACCACAATTGTAAATGTATTTTATTAAAACTTTATGTGACAGACCAACAATAAGTGGCACAGAATTATAAAGTGGATGGAAAATTATAAATGTATTATTATTTTTTTAAAACTAAAAATCTGCCAAATGTGGCATGCCTTTGTATTCAGCCCCCTTTAGTCTCACTCACTCACTCACTCACTCATATTCTCTGGAACCAGAATGTTTTTATTATGTGAAAAAATCTAAATATTAAAGGGATGTTTTATTAAAAGAATTTACCAACTATGCAGAAATTAGATTTTTGGTAAAACACAGGTAGACAGTGTCTGTTTGGAAAAAAAGATTTTATTTGTTCATATAAAAATATAAACAAAGGAGTAAAAAAAAAAAACTCATCTGTTTTTGTACTTTGCAGCACCTGGTTTTCTTTCCAGCATAGGAATAATAGATTTACTTCCAAAGCTCATGCAAATGCCTTTGACCTCTTTGTTTGGGGTTACAAACACTGACATTCTGTTTTTGAAAACCTTGTTTTATTCTTCTTCACAAACAATGGACAGTGTGTCTGACCTCACATACTCATGTCATTCAAAAGGCCATCAGGCAGTGCTTAGAAGAAGAGAGGACAGGAAAATGGAACCAGTGCAGTCAGAGATAACAAAGCCATCCCCAGAATCAGCTGACATTCTGACCCACAGGCCAGAGACACAGAGTGGATGGATACATGACTGCTGTCCATATAGGCTTTTAGAATGACACACACAAACCTGCTAGGTATGAAAGTCTCTACAACTGTAGGACCAACCTTAGTATAGACTCTAATGTTAGGGCATAAACGGTGGCCATAGCATACCAGATTCTCCCTTTAACATTCCCAGACCGTAATGTTTCTGTTTATTAGTAAACTTTTAAACTACACAACGGTACAAATCTGATTTGCACAAAACATTATAACTTGAATTTTAACTTTCAAAAGCAACATCGTCTCAATGTTATGTTTTGGGTAGATGACCTTGCAACCTAACTACAGCTACAATGCCTTGCAAAGTATTCATATCCCATGAACTTATCCACATTTTGTCACGATACAACCACAATTGTAAATGTATTTTATTAAAACTTTATGTGAAAGACCAACAATAAGTGGCACAGAATTATAAAGTGGATGGAAAATGATAAATGTTTTTTTTTTAAACTAAAAATCTGCCAAATGTGGCATGCCTGTGTATTCAGCCCCCTTTAGTCTCACTCACTCATCGTCTATACAGCTTTATCTCGTATTCAGGGTTGCGTGGGGCCTGGAGCCTATCCCTGGAGACTTAGGGCACGAGGAAGGGTACACCCTGGACAGGGTGCCAATCCATCGCAGGGCACACACATACTCATTGACACAGGGCAATTTGGGAACGCCAATTAGCGTAACCTGCAGGTCTTTGGACTGAGAATCCACCAAGCACGGGGAGAACATGCAAACTCCATGCATACAGAGACGGCAATTGAGCCTGGCCGGGAATCAAACCCGGAACATGGAGGTACAAGGCGACAGTGCTACCCACTACACCACTGTGCCACTGTGCCGCCTTCCTTTTCCTCTGATACCCCTAATTAAAATCCAGTAGAACCAAATGCTTTCAGAAGTCACCTGATTAGTAAATAAACCCCGCCTGTCCGCAATTTAATCTCATGATAATTACAACTGTTCTGTGAAACACTCTGAGATTTGTTAGAGAACATTACTGAACAAACAGCATCATGTACTTCAAGGAACACAAATGTCTATGGAACATATCTCATGCAGCACTGTTCAATCCATTATCAAAAAACTATGGATTGTTGTAGTATGGCACAGCTGCAAACCTAACAAGACTGGCTGTCCATCTGAAACTGACAAGCCGGGCAATGAGAGCAATAATCAGAGACGCAGCAAAAAAGTCCATGGTAACTCTAGAGGAGCTGCAGAGATCCACAGTTCCCTTTCAAAAGCTACACTCGATGCTGCGTGAAAACGTTATGGGAACAATGTTTTGTGTTACCGGTTGTGAAGCATGTGTGGATCTAACACGCCAAATTTTCGCATTCCTGGGGTTCATGCGCAGATCTGGCAGACGCGCATGAGACGGAGTTCCCCCTTTCTCTCACGCTCTAGCCGGATCAGGAAGTTTTTCCGTCCACTTCTTAAGCGTGCTTCGGCGCTTCTTGTAAATGGGCAGGAGAGACTTCCTCTCTCTCGCTTCCGCGGATATGGAGGAGTTACTGCAGGTAAGTAATGTGTGCGGTCGAGCGATTGCATATTGTCTGGTCGCAGAAGCGGGATTCCCCCAAGCGCTCAAAATTGGACGACAGGTTTCTGTCGGGTGGCCGGGGGGGGCGGGGCCTCAATGACGTTCCCTCCCCTTCTTTGGCCTAACCCTAACTCTTTCATGGAATAAGCCTTATTCATTCCGTGTTTTTCGTGCCATCAACTTTATTTATTCGAATATCGTTGACGTGAAGGTGCGGGGTTATATGATGATGCCCAGATAGCAGAGATGCTTGCGGGCCATCTTTCTCCTGGGACATCATCCTCCCTGAAAAAGCCCTCACTCCCCACCAAGCCGTGTAGACTGACATCTTCCCTGGTGGGGAAAGCTTTTCAGGCAGCGGGTCAGGCCGCAACCGGGAGCGGCCGCCACTAGACAAACGGTGTCACATTGGGTGAGAGATGCTATTGCTCTAGCCTACGAGGTGCGTGGTCAGTTCTGTTAGTTCTTCGCCTCTATAAATGCACACCATAGCTGTTTTGCAGGCTTACCAGGCTGACCTGCTGAAAGACCTGAGCACTGGCGAGGCTGTTGATGATAGGGCGTTTCTGGAGCTACGCTGAGCCACAGACCTGTCTCTCCGTGCAACCAAGCAGACGGCCCGCGCTATCGGCCGCTCTATGTCTGCCAAGGTATTTGCGGAGAGGCATCTGTGGCTATGTCTCACGGGCATCAAGGATAAGGATCGTGCGTTCCTCCATGATGCCCCCATCTTGCCTGTTTGGCGACGCTGTTAATTCCGTTGCCACTAGGTTCGGGAGGCGAGATCAGTGGCGGACTGGCCATCTGGAGTACCGGGAGTTTTCCCGGTGGGCCGCTGGCCAGTGTGGCCCGGCCCGGTCAGTATGCAAATATATTTAAAAAAAATGACGGAAACCCTAATATTGCGTCTCTTTCAGGCTCATATGGATGAGTGCGTCGATCGCACGGGCGCCGCCGACAAAGAGCGTGTTGTTGCGGGAGAGAGAGGTTGATTTACGACAGCTGTTTACGAGAGTGTAGTCCAGTGCGGGAGATGCATTGTGGATAATGAGGTGTGTGTGAACGCGAATGCGAGATGTAAGCTGGGATATAAAGCCTGAGTTTTGTTTACTTTTCAGTAGTTGTCACTATAAGCTGACAATGCAGCAAATAAAAGAACGGCCATCGTCCACTTTGTCCATCTCATCATTACACGAGCATGAACTAAAACATTAAAAATATAGCAGAGAAGCTAACAGTGTGTTTATGTTACCGTGCATGCGGATGTATTGCTCTCCCTCAATATTAATTAGACACCTTCACTTTTAATTTACGGAGGGAGAGATATATATAAAAATATAACACAAACAAAAACGTAAATAAAAAAGTATCACTGAACATATATTGGGTCATATTTGTAAAACAA
>JAQMYJ010000004.1:13359231-13369508 GCA_030014305.1 Clarias laeviceps
CATCTCGTTCCCGCTTTTTTTAGGGAACAGGGTTACAGCAAAGTAACCCGAGACGCTCAGGTGGGAGAATCTGTCCACAAGACAACTATTAGTCATACACTCCATAAATCTAGCCTTTATGGAAGAGTGGCAAAAAGAAAGCCATTGTTAAAACAAAAGTCCTGTTTGCAGTTTCTGACAAGCCATGTGGGTGACACAGCAAATATGTGGAAATAGGGCTCTGGTCAAATGAGACCAAAATCGAAATTTTTGGCTTAAATTCAAGTAACAGTGCACATCACGCTGAACACACCACCCCCACCATGAAAGATGGTGGTGACAGCATCATTTTGTGGGGATGATTTTTTTCAGCCGAGACAGGGAAGCTGGTCAGAATTGATGGTATGATGGATGAAGCCAAATATAAGGCAATCCTGGCCTGTCAGTTTAGGTGGATGGCCATGTCTTGGTAGCTTTGCAGTTGTGGCGTGCTCTTTTTATTTTTGGATAATGGATTGAATAGTGCTCCATGAGATGTTTTCCTTGGGCTGGTGTGTTCCTTGGGTTTCATTATGCTGCTAGTTCACTAATGTTCTCTAACAAACCTCTGAGGGCTTCACAAAACAGCTGTAATTATATGGAGATTAAATTACATACTGCACTTTTCAGATATTTATTCATGATATTTCAGTGCATGTACAGGAAGAATTTACTTTGCATTGGGTGCTGGGCCATTAGAGGCTCACCAAGCAAACTTACGATAGGGACAATGCCCTTAATGTAGCCAATCCACCAGCTACTGTAGAATATGTTTTGGAGGAAACTGGAAAACCTGGAGAGAACACAAAAATTAAACACCATAAAAGCCAGCACAGACAGTAACTCAGGCTTCAGGACTGAAGCAAAATCTCATCACCATAAGGAACAAAGCTACCTGCTGCTCAGTCATGTCACTGTGTCATCATTAACTTGTAATAACAGTTTTATTTAAATTGGTGAAGATCATCTGCAGTGGATCTGGAGCCTATCCCAAGAACTCTGGGTAACTGGCACACACAGATACTAGATAAACAAGTACACACACACACAAACACACACACACACACACACACACACACACACACCTAGGGGTAATTTAGAGACATCAAGCAGAAAATACCCAGAGGACACCCTGACAGCTGAGGTACCAACACTACCTGCGACATTAATATCCTCCTGGTGGACGAAATTATTTATTTCTATATATTATATATAAATGATATACAGTAGCCTATATTTTGTATATCTAACCTTGAAAAAAAGGATCATGTTTTGGAATCATAATTGATGATGATGATGATGATGATTTATTTATTTATTTATTTATTTATTTATTTATTTATTTATGTATTTATTTTAATGAAGACTCATTTATTCTTCACATTTCTTTCTTTTACACCAAAACAACAACAACAGAATAATAGCTTGCAATGCCAGTGCCAGCATGGCGATTTAGATAATCTTTTACTCAAAGGGTAAGAGATCATCTAGGGCCTCAATGACAGATGCTGATTTACTGGAAGAATTTCAAAAGCTCTGCACAATATTTACAAAGTGTAAACATTTCAGCCAATATGTTTGCATGTCAGTGCAGGGTAAATAGGTCAATATGCTTTGATGTTGGGAAACTATGCGCAGATCTTTGTAGGTGCTCTGCTTTGTGTGGCAACAACATATCTACACTTTATAGTCAAGTGGTTTCAACATGAGTAGTGCTTTCTGTTGCAGCTTTCATCAGCGAGCACACAGCATGCTGACCTCACTTTAGTAATAATTTGTATGCAGTTGCCAGCGGGGAAAGGCGTGTGGTTGAAGCACCGCTCTGTAACAGATCAGTGCCACAAATTACGCAAGATTGTATTTACCATCAGTACGCATGGGAATTTGGTTTTGTAGCATTTCGTTGGTACTTGTTCGATTCAAATCAATTTTGTTTGCATAGTGGATTAAACAATAGACATTGTGATAAAGCAGCAAAGAAAAAAGAATGTGGGTTGTGGTGTGGCTTGGTAGTAAAATAATTTTAGATATGCTTTGATCTAAGGTTTGTTAGCATGGTTCGACATGAAATGAATCTGAAGAGTATGTTTACTGTTGACTGCTTTTTTCGATGTTGACACACTTTTTTCAAGGTTCAGGAACCAGCTGCCAAGGACTCCTGAAAAGGTCTTTTCAAAAAGCTACTGTACTATAAAGCTGCATCACCATGATCATGGCTGAGAACAGAACAGAAAGTGTGTACAGGAAAAGTGACAGTGCCTAGTGAGTAAAATGCACTTCTAAATGTCTTGTACTTAACCAAACACCATCCTGATCCTGACACAATAAGGTCACTTTGACTTTATATTTGAATCATATTTAATTCCTGATTTCCTTCATGGTGCCTGTGCCAGCGCTGGGGTGGTGAGACATTTACACATACCGCCATTGGCCTGTGGCATCCACAGAGCTAGGGATAAGCAAACTAATAAAAATACAGCAAGAGGGTGAACAAGAACTGGGCTGTCACCGCTATTTCAGTCTGCCCAGAATGGATATACAGTATTTAGCTGCAGTGTTGTTGGCATCTGCTCAGACGCCCACTGTTACCAGCTCTGCCCACTGTGCTCCTGCTCCTGCTCATTAACTCATTGCCAGCAGGAGAAAGGAAAGATGGTGGAGGGGTGTTTGTAGGCAGAATTGACAAGTGCCAGTACCATGCTGTACAGCCAAATGCCAGCTGGACTCCAACTCATGGGAGAAAAAAAAAATGGAATTGCAGCACTGCATTAAAATTGAGAGATAAAATATCTTTATGGCCAGAAACAGGCAAAGACACATTATCTTTTCTCAAAGTCCCCAAATCTGTATTCATTAAGTTGAAAGTACAAAATGAATGGCCAGTAACTGTTATCGAATATCAGAAGAAGAAAAACAAAACATAGCAATATATGGAAAAGCTATGCAAATTTGTCCCAAGGTGTGAATGAGTGCATGAATGAGTCTATAAATGCTTTCAGCAAACTGGTTTTCCATATGGGTTGTATTCCCGCCTTATGCACACTATTCCTGTGATCCACTGGGTCATGGTTAGGATAAAACCAGTTCTGAATATGAATGAACAAACAAATAGAAGAATAAAAGAATGATCAAAAGAAAGAAAGAATTAATTAATAATTGGAGATGTCACATGGAGGACCCATGTGGCCGGTTTGGAATGTGTGTGATGACTGTCGACTATTGCTGTTTGTCTTTTTGTTTTTTTTTGTATTGCCAAACTATTTAAGTGAGAGTGGAGACTTTCATTTCAGTGCATGATTCATGGTACTGTGCTTTGGCCTGCACGTGTACACTATGATTCAGATGACATTTGTTGCATAAATAAATTTGAATCAGCTGAGCTGTGACTGTTTGTGGTCCATGTGACAATGTCAATATTTGAGTCATCAAAGAATTCCTGTACTTAGTAGTTAGCACTTTCGCCTTGCATCTCCAGGGTCTGGGCTTGATTCCTGCATCGGGTCTGTGTGTATGGAGTTTTCATGTTCTCCCCATGCTTGGTGGGTTTCCTATCACAGTGCACAGACATGCAGGTGATTCCATTTGGCCTTCCCAAAATTGCTCGTAGACTGTAAATGTGTGTGAATGTGTGTTTGTGTGTGCCCTGCGATGGATTGGCACCCAGTCCTTGTGCCCCGCCAGGCACTCCCAACCCTCTAGACAGGATAAGGTGATATAGATGAAGAGTGATGGGGTAAGAATTTCTGGAGAGGCCCTGAAATACAAAGTAGTTATTAATTGTTTATTTATGCTTTAGTTCAACAAAATAAAAAATGAATTTGTTGCAGTACAGTTACTACTGTGGACACAAAATAAAAAAAAATGGTCACAATGTTATAGTAAACAGTATACACACCCACAGATGTTGACTATGCGAGTGTTACACATGTACTGAGACTGAGCAGCACAAGATAAGAACCATCATGATTATGATCATGTGACGCTCAGCAGACAAAGCGTATGCGTATAAATGTAATTTATTAAAAAATTTTGCTCGACTTGCAAAATGCTTGCAGACCAGGGAGTCCTTCTGAAGATCAGACCTTTTTTTATTGGCTGACCTTCTAGTCGTTCTATAATTAAAGTGCATTTTTCACAGGACCAGCCTGCTTTTCAGTGTAAACTGCACCGTGGAGTCTTTATGAAGGAGCTTTATGAATATTTGTGAGCATATGCTGTAACACAGAAGTGAACTGTACTGCTCTTTTTAAGATCAGTAATTTTTTCCACCAGCTTGTGCTGTTTCACTCCAGTGCTTTCCTAAGCACGACCGGAACAACCTTTAAATGATCTTTGCAGCATTGTCACAGCTTCATGTGGCCGCAGGACAATAAAAGTGTCCTTCTCTCTTCCTCCTGTCCACCTGTCTATGACTTTTTCTTACTACAGTCAACAGTCTATTTGAGCCTTTGTGTTTTATATTGGTATAATAAAACTACGAAGTATGGCCTTCAACAGCAAGACAAAGTCCAGAGTCATGGGGGCAGAAAAATCCTTTGAAGTTCAGAGACATTTTACACATTTCTTGGAAAGCTAAATTAATTATTACAGATTTAGTATCTTGGTATACTAATTCAGAACAGTATGTGAGTTCTGAAGGAAATATTTTCCACCGAAACCAGTCATTAGTTCTGCTGTTGCACAGAGTATATTAATATGGAATGTTCTTTACACTTTTAACACTTAAAACTCAATTAGAAAGTAAAAAAAATACATGAAGACAAACCCATTTAAATTTTATTTACCTTATTTTTTTTTTTTATCTTTATCTGCAAATTGCTTTTAACAGTAGACATTCTCAAAAAAACAATATAAAAATCCAGATGTAGATTTACCCCTAATGAGCAATGGAAAGTAAAAACTCCTGGAGATGAGGAAGAAATCTTGAGAGAAACCAGACTTAAAAGGGAACCCATCCTCTTCTGAGTGGCACAGAATTGTAGGTTCATAATAGTACACAGCTGTGGAAGAGTAAATTAGATCCGTATAAAGTGAGCTTAAAGGAGCATATTATTAATAAGTGTCCTGAGGTGGGCACAGGAAGTTTTTTTATGATTACTGGGGAAGTTCCTTAATCCAAATCTACAATTTCTATGTAAGATTATCAATTGAAGCAATGGTTGAACTTGGGGATAAACTGTTTTTGAGAAGTATTATGTTTTACAGGGTCCATGTGGGACCAATCCATAGTACCAAATGTTAAGTTACAAATGCAGCTCCACGCAAAATTAGAGCATCAGTCATGAGGCTAAGTGGAGCCACAGTAGTAGAAGTGGGTCAGGGTCAGTCACCGACATCAGCACTTATCTTAGAGTAGTTTAAAAGCATTTATATTACGGTCAAAGTGCAAGCGGGAACTCCTTTAGGTCTAAGGTATCTTTAGCTATACTGGCATGAAGATGATCAGCATTCTTCTCAATATATTCTTTCTGTTGGTGTTTTGATGATAATGGGGAAGGTGGTGTCATGTCATGTCATTTAGGAATGCATGTTCATATACCTATAGTAGTGCAAAAGTCTTGAGCCACACATCTTTTCAAAGAATAAAGGCAATGAAAAGCTGCATTAATATTTCAATAATTCTGTCCTTCACTAATCAAAATGCCAAATTATGGTCATCAAAACAATTTGCATTAAATCACTGGACCATTATAAGGTATATTGAAATTGAAGTTACATATTTCCAGTGGGTGTAATTGATCTTTTCATATCTGAAATAAAAACGGCATCAAAGATAAAAGAACATTTGCTAGCACTGCATATTTTATATATGAATGCATGTTCTCTGCCAAGCACATTTAGATCAGCACTTGTGTGTACTATTATTTATAACAGCCAGTGTAAAAGCCTATGTTAGCATCCAGCACGTGGCTCTGAGTGATAAGATGTTTCAGATACAACAACTACAATGATTCCAGGGAACACCATAGAGCAATGCCAATGTTTTATACTCCTCTGAGAATGATAGCCGCCCAATCTGGCCCTGCAAGGTGTTCTCAACTATTGATTGCCTTCTTGGAAGAGGCACTATCTTTCTTGGCATGGGGCAAAAATTGTTATATCTAACAATTGATGACAGCATGAAGGAGGGTAACTGATATGGTCAGCACAGCAGGGAAAAGAAGCACGGTGCGTGTCCCATGCTATACGCTTTGTAAGACGCACATGGAGCCCTGTCTGTCACATGGAGCTAATAAGCACATAAGCTCATTTTTGAGTGAGATCACTGAGACTTTATTTATGAAACTCGTCAGCTAGTGGCAGAGACCGTGTGATAGGAATGAATGGTGTGGTTCTGGGTAAAACAACCAGTCTGTAAATTAGAGCAAAGCAAGTTGCCAGTGTCAGGTGTTCTGTTAAGCTAGGTCAAAAGGTTTGAATGCTATAAGAAACTTCCCTTTGTCCCTAAAGTGCTAAGTATTTATGTGTTCATTTACAAATTATCAGCATATAAATACTGACACATACATATTACAGCAAAATTTTATTATGTGTTGGAAATTAGATATAAGGGATGTGTATCGCTCGAGACTGAAGCCATCTAGTTTAATTAAACAGAGATACATTTGCTATTGGACACTTTGAACACAATTCAGGTTCCTAAAGAGCGCAATCAAACAATCCATTAGTCTCTGGTTCAGTCATGTTCTGTTGCATTAAACCAAATAGCTGTCTGGACACAGGTGCAGTTATTCTGCCTCTTGAACCCTCTGTATTTACATTTCATTTTCAGTTTTAACCTAAATGTTGACTGGACAACTGGCAGCTGTGGTGTGTCTGCCACTGCTGACTGGTGTAATGCTGGATAGCCAACTGGGACCACCTAACTCTATAGCTATTACTGGAAAGCACTGTAAATAGTCAAACAAATTGTGTTTTAAAAGGGGCAATTCACTAACACTATGCCTATTGCAGCAATGACAGGTGAAAGGTTGTACACTTCGTTCCATGCTGAAAAACCATGGATTTTTTTTGTTGTTGGCAAGAAGCCAAACATATCGAAATCAATCAGTCCCAGACATCCAGACGGCGGTCAGAGAGAGTGTGAGTTACCATGGAAACCACGATCAGTGCGACAGCCTGGAACTTTCAAGGTTCCCAGACTTGAGTGCCTTTTCTTTCAGATAGGGAGATTCTGACCTTCAGAGAATGCCTGATTTGTTTCAGAATAGTATGTGTCTCCCTTTCTCTGAAAGTAGTAGCTCTGAGAGCAGTTACAGTAGTGAGAGAGCACTCCACTTCGGATTGCTGAAATATTTAAATGCTCTCTGAAAAACTGCTTTTTCATTCAAGACACATGACATTCACACCAGCGCCACTTTCTTGCTTCTCATTGTTCATGGCAGCAAAGCTACCCTGGCACAGCCACCACTTAACCTTGCTGTGGCTCCATTTATATAGTGCCCATGTGAGGAACGGCAGTCCCGTGGGATGGCTATGTGGAAAGGACATCTGAAATGTCAGCTGGGGTTGGTGAGAGAGGACTAGAGCTCTAGGCTGCCTGAGGAAATGCCAGAGACCTTTGTCTAATCACGTGACTACCTCATAAAAAGCAATCTTTAAGAGATTTCCTGGGATGCAAGTAACACCTGAGTCATGATAGGGAGAGGTGCCAAATAAGGCCATGTGACCTGTGTTTTCATCACATGCAACCACTGATCAGCTGCTTTCATTAAAGTAGTGACCTTGCTGCTACTCTCCAAGACCACACACATACACACACACACACACACACACACACATGCTTGTAACCGGTTTCCCTACTCTAACCAGCCCAGAGAATTTTATGTATCATTAATCCAATGTTACAACCTTCAGTCTTTCCATGCAGGGCCAGCATGCCAGTGGGTGTGTACACAGAGCTCGAGTTAACATGACTCATTGACTTCAGTGCCAGTAAATAGTAAATGTTGAATTCCAAATCAAAAATAGATTCATATAATTACTATATATGTTATATTATATATCATATGGCACTATGATGCAGACCTTCAAACTGAGAAAATGGAGACGTTGGATCAGAATTGATACTGCCTCTACATATCACACACACACACACACACACACACACACACACACACACACACACACACACACACACACATATATATGAGGCCATTTCCTTCCAAGGCTATGAAGCAGTTGCGGGATTAGAGACCAGGGTTCACATGACTCTCATGATGGTGTATGACGTATATGTGTGAGTTTATGGACATGTGTAAGTTTGTTTATAGCCATGCAGCTAGGGTTGCTCATGTAAGGACCTGGGTGAATGAGTGACGCATATGACTCTGCAGCCATGACAGCAAATGTACAGCAGGTGCAGGGGGTTGATGGATGTATAGACCTTTACCATGTCACAAAGTAATGGCACATTCAGTATCAAGAGATCAAGCAGTGTTTTTTCCATGGGCCTCTGGTCTAGGGACTGGCGTGGGGCAAGCTGCAATATTATTTGGTGTAGGAGGGCTTAAAATGTGTTTGTGCTGTCTAACTTAAGCTTTATTTACCTAGTATTAACTTACAATTTACTAATTCGATTTTTTATCCAACTCAAACCCTATGAGAAGCTGTCTGTATCAATATGAACCTGCTTTTGCTGTAGAAATGCTATAGTGTGAGTGAAATTAAAAACTTCCAAATTCTCAAAGAAATTGAACAGACCTGAGAAGAAAAGAATGGCAGACACACAGAGAGAAATGAGACATACAGTAGCAGAGAGAGAGAGAGAGAGTGAGAACAAAATAGTAGTCATATGTTAGAAATACTGAATCACAGGCAGGGAATCAGCTAATCTTTTGAACGTCTTGCTCCTCTGAATCACACATGTGTAGCAAAGGCATTACAGCTGCCAGTTTCATGCCAGGTTACATAACAGGAACCATACCAGGAACAGTCTCATATCTCACACTGTCACTATTACACCACTCTAATATGGTTTATATGGTATTATACCTTGAGTTAAGTAGAGAAAGGTCAAAAGAATCTCTCATAATGTGTCTGTATAAAGGAAAGTTTGCATTAGATAACTTTGGGAATTGGGAGCGACATGTTCCTGTCAATTCGGCAGCTCATTTTCCATGATTGAGTGTGAATGATGGGGAGAGAGAGAGGGAGGGAGGGCTGCCAGGCTAGTGTGACATTTCCCCATGAGGACAGAGTGTTCTGGATATCACAGAGAGAGGCGGCAGAGGATTGAAAAATCAGCAGCGCTCTTATCATAGACAGAAAGGGTGAGTGCACACAGGCACACACAAGGAAATGAAAGATGATGCCTTTGTTCCTGTTTTAAATACGTTCAACCCACACACACATACAGTACATGAAAAATCAGATATGCACATTATTACATTCAAACCTCAATTCTAAAGAAGGCTTTCAATATGTTAACACAAAGAGGCGGAGAAGGGAATATACCAAATAGCAATATACTCATATTAACAACCAAAAATCAGCTATACACTAAATGTCCATCTGTCATGTTATATCTGACAGTACAAGCTTCTTATGCTAGAAGAGCCAGCTCCTATCATGAGGGCTATCTGTTGCACTGGAACCTTATATCTTAGACGGACTTGACCTAATAAGATCTATGCCTTGAAATGCCTTCCTGCCACAAGCTTATCTTGCTGTAGCTGAAATACATAAAATGAGGTTTCACTTGAAATTAGATTTTCATTTTTTTCCATTTTTGAGCGACAATTCTACCACCTGGTCTAGAGCCTGAATCCGGGAGGTTGGTGTCTAGATAGATATTTTATAAGAAACACACACTTTGGAAAGAAGAAGCAACACTAGGGCTGATTTCTTTCTAGCCCAGAATGTTTGTTCAGCATATCGGTCATATTAGACAAAGTCAAAAACTTTTATACATGATACAATATAGGCGCATTGGTGCTGCCTTATGGTCAAAGAAGAAGCTTTAAACAGAACAGTTAATGGGTTGCCAGATTGGGTTTGTTAAAAAAAAAAATACTTCATCGCTGACAAAATCTTGTTTTATAACAAATAATCAGAATTAAATATTATTAAGTGCAGAGTTTCTAAGATGTATAGACTATTTTCTACATTGCTCCACAACAAACTATATATGTATATATTCCAATTTTGTTTGCTTTCATTTCTTGTGTGGATTTTAGGATATATACTCAGCAAAAAAAGAAACGTCCCTTTTTCAGGACTGTGTATTTCAACAATAATGTTGTAAACATCCAAATAAC
>JAQMYJ010000004.1:13378111-13410250 GCA_030014305.1 Clarias laeviceps
AAATCATTCAGTTATGTGATCCAACCACCACTAGCTGCCATAATCATTGCCATAACATAATTAAAAATACATTTTAATCCATAATTTGCATAATTTAATACATAATTCAAAGCATTCTATTTTCACAAGCAACACATTTTCTTGAGGTTTACACTAATTGATCCTGCATTGCAAATTTCCGATGAATTGTTAGTAGTGTGCAGCTAGGGGTACTGTCTGATTTCTGGCGCACAAGCCACATCACTCCTTTTCACATTTGACATGCAGGAGAGGAATCTGACAACCTCCTGTTCAAAGAAACAGACAATAAGGTGAGAGGGTTTAGGCCATCAGGGACCAGAGCCTTTTTAATTACTCTGGGTACTTGACAGTGGGAAAGGAGGTGTTGATGATATTAGACGGGAGAGAGAGAGAAAGAGAGAGAAAGAGAGAAAGAGAGAGAGAGAGAGAGAGAGAGAGAGAGAGAGAAATTGGTTCTCATTTGTTTTCTTCCTGCCTTGCAATGGACAGACAGTGACCCCTCCTCAAATAATGTGATATAACTACACCATACTGGGTTTGGGCAAAATGAACAGTGTTTATAAATCTATTTATGGCTACGTGAAGAATGTGTCACAAACCTGTGAAAAGCTAAAAATACTGTATAACACTTCCAATGGTGTCTTTTATTTATGACACCAACAAATGTGCAATGTTTACCAAGAATTTTACATCCTTTGACAGAATTTATAACTTAATATACCCGTCTCAAGTGAATATCACTGTATTCCTTTATCATGCATCCTGACAAGTTTGTTAACCGTCCATATTTTGTATTTTATTGAAGAGTATAAATTTACACGAGACACCAGGGAGAGGCCGTTATTTAGTCAATACACAGATGCTGCAGACATTTTGAATAACAGATAGCAAGCCTGCATTTCTGGAGGCAAATGAGCAGGCAGTAAATACGGTCTTGGCTTCGTGACATCACTGTCGCTTTTCCCCAGTGTATAATCTCTTTCTCTGGGAGTGTGGGCGTTTGTGTTTGACCTTCCTCGCCACGTGTCTACAAGAAAAAAATCGTACAGAAGGGAACTCCTCCTTCTCTGTTCCCCTTAACAGCCACCCAGACCTTTGGCCAATCCAGTGGTGATCCTTCAGCACCGTTAGGACAGGTGTAAGTGAAACTGGAGGAATATGTGTGCGGTCATCTGAAAAAGAACACCAGTCATTTTGCAAATGTATGTTTCGAACCTGGGTTTAGTGTTGGGTTTCCACCCCTCACCATCTTTTTAAATAGTATCAGAGGGGGCCCTGCCGCTGACAGAGAGCATGGGATACTCCAACATGGGATGGGAGGGCGGGGGTGGGGGAATGACCATTGTGACCTTTTTGTGACTTGTGGCTGTGTTAGTGATTTAGTATGTAGATAAATTATAGAGTAAACCGTATAATATTTATGCAAAACCAATATACCAATATATGCTATTTGTATTTTGCAGTTCATTCTACCACACATATGAAATATGGAAATACATATAAAATGTATTTATTTTTCATGAATGCATGGTGGCATAGTACTAAGTACTGTGACCTCACACCTGCATGGTGGGAGGGTTCGAGTTCTGTCCTTGAGTCTCTGTTTGTGGAGTTTGCATGTTCTCTCCATGCTTGTGGGTTTTTTCCAGTTTCCTCCCACAGTCCAAAGACATGCAGATTAGTCTAAGTGGCGTTCCCAAATTGCCCGTAGTGTTTGAATGAGTTTGCGATGTGTGTATGTGTGTGTGCCCTACGATGGATTAGCACCCTGTCCAGGGTGTACCCCACCTTGTGCCCTAAGTCTCCTGGAATAGGCTCCAAGCCCCCCTAGATCCTGTACATAGGATTAAGCAGTATAGACGATGAGTGGGTGAGTTAGTGTACAAAGCCATGCACATACTGTAAAAGTGGCATTTCAAAATTGTGTGTTTATGTATACACAAGATCTGACACTGGTTTTATGCTGCATGCCCTTCCTATTGCATCCCTCCCATTTCATATACACACCCACAAACATTTGGGTATTTTGGTCTTTTGTGTAGAGTAATGGAATAATATCAGTAAATAGATCCGTATCAGTTCGAGATCTCAAAAGTTGAAGGGAGGGCTACACCAGGGGTATGAATGACCATGGGAATGTTCCTGTGGATGCTGAACTGTGATAGACTGGCATCCCATCTAGAGTGTATTCCTTTTTCATGCTCAGGTTTCCTGGGATAGGCTCTGGATCCACTATACCCCTGACCAGGATTAAGAGGTTACTGAAGATGAAAGAATGAATAAATAAATGAATGAACTAACTTGTTCATATCAGACATATCTATATTCATTTCTTAACCTATTTACTCCACAGGATAAACAGTACAGTAATTATTCAGTACTGATATTTAAAGATGCCCTTTAAATAATGCAATCAGAATCGCATTTTTGTATTGCAGGTGTTTAATGTCTTTCTTTTTTATCTCTAGCTTGAACTGGATTTTTGGTTCCGCAATAACTCACAGAGCAACTGCTGTGACACTCTAGTCCCCTTTTGGCACACATACAAAGAGAAATCTGTTAAGAGCAACCATCCTTACACATCTTTAAACATGCCTCACATGCTTATGTTCACCGAACACTCACTAAACATATAATTATGTTTAAACAAATCATTCCTTATAAATATTTTAAGTTACAACAGTTAGCCAGATTGTGCAGACAGGTGAAGTCATGTTAGTAAGTGTTTGCTTGGTTGTAAAACCCAGCTCAGCAGAAGAGAACTCATGTGCCCAGCTAGTGTTTACTAAATGTCTGCATGGGTAATTGCTGAGTGCATATTGTTGCACTGTGTAAATATAGCACATAGCACTTTCCGTTTGGTAATTACAACCTGCACATAACTTGCTGCTTTCTGAAAATGTCTACCTATGTAAAAAATGACCACTGTTCTTGTTATGGGAATGCGTGATAATGCTCATAACAATTAACAAACGTCTGTTAGGCCTGGAGTCTTTTTGGTCAGAAGAGCTTCTGAAAGCTGTCTGAAGAAAATTACTTAAATCCTTAAAATTGTATTATTTTACAACAGTACAAGGTTCTCGCTATCTCTCTCCTGCCCATCAAATAAAGTGGCAGGGTAGTAAATGACAAGTTATATTAAGTTAAAGCACAGGTTTTATTGTGTTCTGTTTAAAATGGCAGTGTTTCAACCGATGCACTAAAGTGATTCCATCTGTCAAAGGCGAAATATATGTATATTGAAAACTGTGCGGAATTGTTTAAAATGGAACTCTTGTATTCTATGTATCTGTTTGGTACATAGAATACAAAATATATATTCGGGTGTGGAACTGTATTCAGATTCAAACCCAAAGTGGGTGTGACCTAAAAGGTTTGCCAAGAAGATCCACAAAGCATCAGATCAGAGATGCTGTAGAGAAAAACAAATAAAAAAAATGTGAGCAGGAGATTTATACTTCTGAACCCTGACCAGGCAGTTAATGTAAGTGAACAGTGCTTCTCTTATTTATATCTTTATTTGTAAATTTATAGAACACATTATCTGTTTACTCCAAATTATCTTTTCATTTTAGGTACATGTATAATATCTTTTAAACCAGATTGAAATGAACAGCCATGCTCCGACTTCTTAAAGTGCTTCTCTGAACTGAACATTTATGAAGCTTGCTTAGAAGGAAACACAACATGTGTTCATCAGTCAAATTCTTACTTCGTTAAGAACGTCCTACCTTTTCACAAGACTCAGTTGGAATTCTGCAGTTTTAGACATGTGGAGTAATTTTAATAATGCATTTTAAGTAATGACAGACATGTCAATAATCAAACTGTTAATTCCCTACATGGAATCCTCTTTAAATTTTTGCTCCCCACTTTGTCCATATGGTTTGGCATTTCCCACACCATCCACACACAGCAGGCTCTGCTAAAGCTGTGAAAGACCAGGTTGAAGTGAACAGGAGGAGAACAGAAAAAGGAAAATCCTGCTGTCCCACAAAAATACATGCAGCTGTGGCCTATATACTGCTGTCTACTTGCTCGCCTTAAATCTGCCCAGACCGGTTTGCATTGATGAATGCGATGGAGCATCCTGGCTTGAACTTACGACCCCATCACTTTAACTAATCAGAAAGGTCATTTCAAAAACAAAAACATATGCACAAAGTGAAAATATGGTTCTGTGTTGTGTTCACTAACCACTACTTGTTAAGCTAGCATTATGGAGGATCCAGATTAGTAGACTCTAAAATCTGTTTATTCCCTCCTTTTAATAAGTGTTGCGCAGTTAAATATGGTCAGTAAAAAGTCATTGAGTTCAAAAGTATTAGGCATAATTGTACATAGGCAAATGTGCACTAGTACATGCTAGTATGCTGTACACATTTTTGTTGTATAAAGGAAAATAATACATATTTAGAAATAAATAAGATTGGTGAAAAACATAATAAGTCTGTATGAACTCAAAGTAATAAAAAACAGATTTGCACTTTTACCATTTGGTTGATCAGGCAAGGAATTTTGTGTTATGCATATGGCCGTACACAGGCAACAACGGTTCTTATCAACAAAACCAGAAATAGAGTTTATCTATTATCATATCAATAATTTTTTTGCCTTGGGTTTTATGACTGCTTATGAGCTGGAATTGTACCATAAACGAATATTTGTAGCTATTCTCTTAATATAATCTAATATTAAGATTATATATTAATAATCTAATATTAATATAATATAGTCTACACAGTTAAATCAAAAACAGCACATGATTTATACCATTCACGTATTATGACCCTCCCTTCAATCTCTATTCAATTTAATTCTCATAGAAGCTGCATGTGCTCCCTCAGCCAGAAGTTTAAAATGATAAGGCACTGAGCTGACAGTTTGCTCATCCAACTAATTATTATCACTCTCTGGTGAAGAGAACTCTTCCAGTAAAAATGACGTCTCTATTGTGACGCTACACTGTGACACATTGCCATCTCTTATTTCTTTGTCCATCATTAGCATTAAGTTTATCCTGGCCTTGCTAATATTGACAACCTTTTCTTCCCACCACCTTGTCACGAAATGCACATTGCATCCTCACCCCCCACTTGTGACCTTCCATTTAAGGGGGATTTTTAAAAAAATATGCACGAAAGACAGGGGTTAAAAATAAATAAATAAGATAATTAATTATATTTATCAGTATGGAATATGGACAAACAAGTGATCTGACCATTATGGATCTTAAGTGCAAAACACATTAACATACCAAACAGCAAATTATAATATGCGACAGTAAAACCAAAACCACACCAGACCAGACAATGCTTGCTGAATTTTTCATACGCTGTTATGAAATTATCAAGTTAGCCTTGCAACCACAATTTATTGTGCAGCTACTTATGTAGTTATGGTGAGGAGTTATTATTCATTCTATATTAATCACATGCAAAGTTGACAACGCAAAACATTTGCAAGCCCTTGACAAGAATGAGCAGAGGGAAAAAAAAGTGGCAATAGATTTCAGTTCAAATTTCTTCTTTTAAACTGTCAGGCCATCTATCAGACCTATGTGTGCTGTAGTCAATCAGTAATTTTGAGGTAATGAAAATGGTGGTTTTGTTGGATGTTTTTGTTGCTGTGGTTTGTGCTGTTTCTTTGTTAATGTGCACAATGTGTTGTTAATGTGACTGTATAAGAAGATAAATGTGCTACTGACCGTTAGCCAAGCTCTTTCATTGACCAATAGAATTTCAAACTCACTTGTGTGGCTTCCTCTAAAACCATTTTAAAACTGTCAAAAGTAAGAAGTTAAAAATGTTTAAAAATGTCGGATCGGATAATTATCTCTGACCAAACAAACTGCGTACAGCAATCACTTGCTATATTAAAAAGTTGTAAATTGAATCACTCATATGCTACATACAAGTTCATATTGTCCGTTAAACAGGGTCAAAATTTACAAACATAAATTCCTTAAACTAATATTGAAATTCACATGGTTTTTACAGATGTCTCTTTTTGCCTGTCAGGGAAAAAAACAATGTAATAAAAATCACCTATTGTGATGCTGTTGCAAATATTTCTTAAATATTTTGATTCCCATTTTATAAGCTTGTCTACGTGGAAATTGGTTTGCAGTAGCTGCCTGAATGACACCAGTTATTTAGCAGGCTGGGTTAAAGGCCATGCACACATGGATCAGGTTTCTCTCTCAGAAATCAGTCCCTGACTGAACTGAGTAGCTTCTTTTCTGTTACGAAGCCTGCCACAGACACAACATGTACTGATGGGAATCCTCTGGTTGCAGTCCAAATCACTTTGGAAAAAGGCTCTGAATGAATAAATAATGCCTTTCTACATTACCTGTTGGACCGGAGTAGGCAATCTAATTCTAACTGGTTACTAAGGCTGGAAATTACCTGTGTGCCTTTTCACAATTTGTAGGTAACATTTTAGCTGTAGTTTTAGAATTTAGCCTGTTTTTACCAAAAGCTAACAGTAAAATGCATTATTGGTGTTTAGGTTTCCTGACACAATACTCTGCTTTGTATTCCCTAACTAAAAAAAAGAAGAAGATCTGAGCATAGATAATGTGAGGGCTCATTGCTTCCACAACAAATATGAAAGCGTGCATGGTAGTAAGTCTGCTTATAAAACCTACAAGCTTGATTTCTGCAAGTCAGCTAAAGGCACAATTAATAATGCCTCAGGTGTTAAGCTTTTAGTTACGTAATAAACATCACAAACATCTAGGAACATCAAAACAAGTTGTGGAATATTCGGTCAGTGGTGTTTATACAGTAAGACTGAATGAAAAGGGTTATATGAGGTGAAAGAGTCATGCAGATTATTTCCTTGTTTTGCGGATACACCTATAGTTTTATACATAAATTAATTTAATTTAATTCATTTGTATAAATTTATTTTAGTTATTTGCAATAGTGTCTTTTGTCTTCAGCTTTAACACTAGAAATTCCCACTTAGTAATAGGATTAATAATGTATTATATTATTAGCGATATGTTAGAAGGCATCCTTCCATCCTTCCATCCATCCAGAAACCTAGGGACCGAGAAGGCCAATGGAGACCTTTATATTTATTCCCATTTGTACAACCTTGGTAGCACACATGCATGCATGAACTATGGGCAATTTGGGAATGCCAATTAGCCTAATGTGCATGTCTTCGGACTGTGGGAGGAAACCCACCAAGCACAGGGAGAACATGCAAACTCCATGCACACAGTTTGGAGATTCGAGGTCACGCGGAAATCGAGCTCGTGACCTGGAGGTGCAAGGCAACAGTGCTATTGTTAGAACTTAGTCTATCTATCAAATAAAAGAAAGGTTTTGTATGTACATTGATCAGAACTCACTCTTTCAATGATATCTTTACATTTGATATATTGGAGGACCCGAAACCAGAAAATTTTCTGTCCGTATGTCTGTCTGTATATTAGTCTGTCCAGTCAGATTTTCTTTTGCACTTTTGCAGTACTTAGATATCTGCTTGAAGTTAAACCTGCACGATAAGTGAAATCAATTTGTTGGATAAAAGTGATGTTAATCAAAGTTATGTGCTGGATTTAATATTCTACTTTAAATTAGCTAGTAATAAGCTACTTACTCAATGTAAACAAACCCATGCACCAATAGATACTAATTAGAAAAGATGAACTGAATATTATTACTGGGATAAGTTAATATTTTTACAATGGAAATGGTTGAAATGAAGTGCTAAGGTCATTTTTAAGACAAAATCTTTATCCGATCTACTCATCTACAAGTTCTCATCTGTGATTCACTCTCCAATTATCGATCAGGGAGTGTATTTGGCTGACGACAAAATAAGTACAACTTATTAATAAACATAAAGAAGGCATAAGATATTCAACCTTACAATTTTTTTTCTTTTTATTAATAAGTTCTGCCATACAGAAAGACAGGCAGACATGTACGTGTGCTTTAGCCTGAAATAATATCCCTGATTACATATATATTTTTTAACTTTAACCTTCTAACTATTTCTAAAACCTCTTTTGCTGTCAGCAGTGGGTACTTACACTAGTTATAATTTAAATATATAAATAACAGGTGTAAGAATAAAGGCTGAGTAATGTGAAGCATGCAGAATGATGACGTTCCTGTAGAAGAAGAGTGCAAAAAGCAATTAGATAAAGTGACTAGATAAAGTATTTTAAACTAACAACCCAAATGACTACAGATCCAATGGAACTTTTTCATATTTATCTTCAGAACTCCTCTGCTCTAATGAAATAGGCAGTATAAAGAACTGTAATACTTTAAGGTTTAACTTAAATTATTGCATTTTAATAATAGGATCTGGATCCACCATAACCCTGACCAGGATAAATAACTGAAAGTAAGTGAGAGTATGTTCTAATGCACCATGCAGAAATAAACTTAGAACCAAATTTATCAGTATTTTGACAATAAGGAAGCATGCCCAACTGCCCTTTTTAACCAAACATTACAGAGAATACAGTGCAGGTATCTTTTAAATAGCTTTGCAAGTCATTTTGTTATGTGATACTGTGGGTTTTTATCTAATCAAAGTAATGGCTTGTAGTTGAATACCACTTTTGAGCATTATATCATCCTTTATAATTTCATATTATAGCACTTAAAGATTGCTTGGGGAGTGCGGTTTCCTTTTTCATTTCAGCCTAAAAGTTCGAGTGAAAACATTGTCTCGTTCTCCAACCTCCTCTACAATTCTGCCAGTGTGGCCTTCACTGTGTTGACACTATATCTACATTTGAACAAATGGATATGCACACACACCACACACACACACAGAAATATTTGTCTATACCTGTTATAGATCCCTTATTTATCTTGCTTATAGTAACAAACATTATTAGCCAAACATTTAAATATATAATCATTCAGCCTGTGTTGACCTTTCTAAGGCAAGCCTAAATAGCAAATGTCACAGCAAGGGAGGACTCCAGTAAAGCTAATATCATGGCTATCATAATATCCCTGAAGACATACTGTCATCTTAACAAAATGACACATACTGCCTGTCATCTATTAATGACTGGCTTGGCATACGTCACACAGAATTATCTTTACGCATATAGGATGTATATATTGGGAAGCACTAAAAATAATCACATTCAATACACACGCTGAAGGCTAATCTGAAATCAGCCATTATGCTCAATGTGTGAGTAATTTCAGCATGGTGTATGTCCTGTAGAAGCCTGTTTATGAGACACACACATATTGGCAGTGACAGGTATACTGCTGTACAAACACGACACAGCAGTCATAAAACCTGTGATCTCATAAAAGCCCCTTTTCCAGCTATTGGTTCACATGGGAAAACTGCACTTTTGTGGTAAATATATAGCACAGGGATGTTTTCTTTCATATCAGAGAATACACTGTGGCCATTTTATTGCCCCTAGCTGCTTGGCTGTATTTCATGATGAGAATAACACGGAAACACTTTGTGACAGGAGCTTTACATGCTGCCCCGGTCCATTATTTTTAACTGCTTATTATCTTGCAAGACAGTAGAACTGACACAGTAACCCATTTATATGTTTTAAACGCAGGCACCGTCAAGTTGAGGCAAACAAGATATAACTGGTAGGATGCATGCACAGTGCTAAACAAGTTGCTCTTTGGGATGCATCGATCAGCACCTCATCTATTTACCCTGGAAACTCGTCTTAATGTTGGGTTAAAGGTATCGTGACAGATTTGTATCATGACAGACTTTAAATAAGCAACAAATTAAACATCTTATTATGAACACTACAAGTTAGTTACTGACTTACTGATCAGAAGATTAGCGGTTCAAACTCTAGCTCAACCATGTTGGAATTGTTGGGCTCTTGACCCTGCACTCTGACCCCAGTTACGCTGGGAAATGCGAAGAAAGAATTCACTGTGCTGTAATGTATATGTGACAAATAAAGGCTTAACTTAAAAAGTAAACAAAATTAAAGTTAAAGAATTAAAGAAACTTTTAATAATCACCTGTAAATAGCCATAAAAAGTGCTGGAAAAGCACCGAGTGTAAGCTCGGCCACGATCACTTGACTGCTGCTTAATTAGAAGGTCGATCTGGTCCAAGCTCTTTAAGTTTTTTTCTTTCTTAAATAAATAAATTATATTAAGAAATTCAGCGGAATATTGTGACTAAATGACTTTATTTCATCATTAAAATAAATAATTATTATGTTAAATAATTACATGTTAAAGTAGCATTCGTCTCTACTTAACTTTAATGGGGCAGCATCCCAGCCCCCCTTATTGACTGGCCGCCACTGATTAGGAGGTAATGAAACAATCAAACAAATATAAGAAAATTTATATGACAGGTGCATCAAGTATCTCATCTCATCGTCTCATCATCTATACTGCCTTATCTTGTATACAGGGTCACGGGGGCTTGAAGCTTATCCCAGGACACTTAGGGCACAAGGCATGGTACACTCATTCACATACTATGAGCAATTTGGGAACGCCAATTAGCCTAATCTGCATGTCTTTGAACTGTGGGAGGAAACCAGAGAACCCAGAGGAAACCCACTGTGCATGGCAACAGTGCTAACCACTAGGTAATAGATACTTTAGTATCTATTAATTTTATAGTTTGGTTATAAATTACATTTTTAAATGTGTTTTTATTCCTGTCATTTGCACATTACAAGAAGGTAAAGTTGGCAGTAAATGAGCTGACTAAATGTACACATTGTTCTGGAGTAATGGATTGCATACCATGAGCATGATGCAATTTAAATGACACTCAAACCCTTGTTGGGACCTGCCTGCATCTGATGCTGCAGCACAATTGCAAACGTACCTATACGTCAACGTTATTAATCCGTCAGCACGGTTGCTTTCTTACCAGGTGGGAATGCTAAACTGCAGAAACACAGAGCACATATTGGTCCATAAAACTGCCTGCCTGAAAAACACATCAGCACCCTGACCTCATCAATCTGGCACCACATTAAAGAGAACATGCTGCCTCTCATTTACAAGTACACAGAGAACATAAAAGGTAGGGGTATGGGTTGGAATGTTTGGGATGCACTGTGTGAAAACCACAGATACTACACTATATGAGACTGAGCGACAACTAAGTGCTATTAAGCTCATGACAAAAACCACTCCTTTATACTAACTGATCTCCACTTTCTAGACCTTTGCTTTTCTGTTTCCACAGCTTTGATGCAAATGCAAACACTTTGCTTACTTGTTTGGTTATCACTCTGCTCTGTACTCACAAATTGATGTTGACATGTAACCTGATCAGAGGAGGAAATCTTTCAGTATTGTTTATTCTACTATGTTTATGTGTGAGTACGGAGGGCAGTACCAGCATGAATAATGTTGACGTATTGCTACGTTTGCATTTGTTGTCATGTAAGACACGAGACTGTATTTAGATTTGACACAGTTGTAAGGGCTGCAGTCATCTGACTGAAGAGAGGACTTTGTGAAGATGAATAGCGGTGACGTAACCTGAGCCAAGTGGGTCTAACGCTAGATTAGTGCAAGAGTTTGTATAGATTTTGGCTAAGGCTAGGGGGACATACAAACCTGCCTATGAGGCAGATTGTGTTGAAAAACTTGCCCAACAACTACTTCATTTTACAGAAAGAGGCCATTTGAGTTGCACTGCTGACTACCACAGACCATATTGCTTCAAAAAGCTTATTGTGTCACAGACTTCCAAAGTTTATTTTGGACACAAATGTGCAGAAAGCCCATTAGATTGGAACATTATAAAGATTATGAAGCTTGTTGCCAGCTACTGTAAGTGTACTAAAGTACACTCTGAGGCAGAGTCTAGACAATACACAAATTGTACAAATACAACTAATGATTGCAGAACATATTATTCGGATGGACACAGAGTCAAAAACATGTATGCAGTACTCTGGTGTCACTCGTTCAGTCCATGCTTGTTTGATTGCTCCTTGAAGATCATGTACAGAACATTTCTTTAAAGTTAGTTTAGGCATAGTAGATGTCCTGGCCCATAGACTTCCATAAGTTTGAATAATGTTGGACATTAGGTTGGACAACTGAAACATAGCGCTAACACTCATACAACTTCATACAACCTACACCACAAGCTAGTAAAAAGGAAGCTTGTGGAAATTTAATAAACCATCAAGCAAGAGTTCTTTATTGTATGTTGACCCAGTGGCTGAGTGAAGAGTTACACATTTAAGTATGGATACATAAATTTATCTGTCATGAATCGTGCTATCAAAAGCATGTGTCTGACATGCAAGCAGTTTTAAATTAGGGGAGTTCTATTTCTGACACTTCATCATATCCATTACACTATAACTGAACATGAGGACAGAAAAAGAGGTGTTCATGTGATCTCAAGGTGTTCATCTGATGTCAAGAGTCGGACATCTCATACGAATTCTGGGAGAGACCAGAAACTTCTGTTTTCCCGCAGTCATTACCTCTATAGCTGAGGAGCACCATTATTTAAACTGGACACAACAAAAAAAATTGCACTAGAAACAAACTTTCATTAATTATCTAATTATCTGTCACAGCATGGAAAAGCCATGGGTCTCGGATCTCTATTCACAGCTTTTTCTCTGCTTCATTAAGTTACTGACACTATTTAATGGAAAAATCACTCTTAAACACTTAGGCATTATTACCTTGGCAGTAGAATATTTGAGGCAGATATACGGTAGCCAAACCTAAAACAGAAAATCCAGTGAGTCTTAAAAGACTTCTTTGTTGCTGTACTTGGAATTGGCCTGGCAGTTGTAGTTATTCCTGCAGGGGGATTTACATAAAACACTAACAGAATTATTAGAAAGAATATACTCATCATGTCATTTTACGTAAATTTCACATGCTGAAGTTGATAGAAGGAAAAGAGCTAAAGTGATTTTACCAAGCATTTCAACCCACTGGGCCAGGCTAATATTACATCCCCTGAAGTCCCTATATGGCAGCAAGGTGGCTTAGTGGTCAGCACAGTTGCCTTGCACCTCCGGGTTCTGTGTTTGATTCTTGTCTCAGGGTCTGTGTGCATGGAGTTTGCATGTTCTCTTCATGTTCTCTTGCTGGGTTTCCTCCGGGTACGCCAGTATCCTCCCACAGTCCAAAGACATGCAAATTAGGCTGATTAGTGTTCCCTAATTGCTCATAGTGAATGAATTTTGACTAGAGGTTCCACCAAGGTCGTAAAGATGGGAATAAATACAATGGTCACTATTGGCCATGGTCTCTAGTTGGACTGCAGAGGTTCCTAGATAAATTAATGGAAACACCATATATACTGCATTAATTGTAGGCCCTTTTACTGCCCAGTTCTGTCTGTAACCCTACTAACCTCGCTAACCTCTTTGACTGTTTCTTGGTAAGCCCCCAGGAGAGAATTGAAACCGCAACAGTATCTGCGCACACGGATCAAAAGGGTCAGTACAGGTGCTTTGATCGCACCGCTGAAAGAAGAGCATCTAAATGATGAAAGAAAAGAGGAGAAAAAGAAAAGAAAGTCTTTGATGCCAGGCTTGTGAAAAACGTGTCTCACAATGGTCTGGAAGTGGGTGTGTGGCATGCCTGGTTGACTCATTCAGCAGGTGTGACTGGAGGTCTTAACGCCAAATGCGCTTTCATATATGCAACGACTTCAAAGCAAAAATAACCTGCGCTTACTATAAAGTTGCAAAACAAAGTCACACATGACTCTATTCCCAAAGGAAAAGCAATAGTGTGTGTGTGTGTGTGTGTGTGCTTGCAAGTGACTGGTATTTTAAGGTCACTCCTGATAGCACTAACCTCAGTGTAAAGTGTGTACTCTGCAATATCAAACACTTCATAATGCTGTAGTATATATGTGGAATAAAACTCACAGGAACTTCTTTTTCCACAATGCGTCTTTGTCTACCAGACGGTGTGCCCTTGAGAAATAGAGAGTGGGCTTTTGTGCAAAGGTAATATGATCACAGAAACTAGTGGGCTTTCAACGAATGCATTATACAACCTTGTCATTTACATAATTCAGAATATCACCTCAAATTATCAACAGATTCTGCATGGTAGCACTAACAGAAATAAAAATACATGCTATCTCGACTTAGTTTGATTAAAGTTGTGAAGCTGGAATTCAAAACAGAACCTTTTACTGAGGTCATGATAGTTGTAATATAGTGTAAATGTTACTACAAGCCAAGTATTATTTCTTCAGAGACAGAACTATTATTTATTCACAGTCAGAAGACTCAGTGCTATCAGGGAGTGTAGAACAGCTTGTTTAAGCAGTGATACTGGGTGTTTTATGAGACATGTTGTATCTTTTAAAACTCAGAATTTCAAGGATAAAAAATGAACTCTGATCATTTCACACATAAATAAATAAAAAATAAATAGGAATCTGTAATCACTGCAAACGATTATTTCAGAGTACCTCAATTATATTGCTGAAGTAAATATACTTTTCATTTGATAGGTTTTGTTATAAATAGATATGCAGGTATAGCAAAACATAATCTATTATCATAAATAGAAACATTATAAAAATTAGCAATATAAATAGCATGTCCTTAAAATACTTTCAGATACAGATATACTATGTATTTAAAATAAATTCATCTTTGAATGTGAATTGAACACACCAAATGTGGTTTATGGAAAACTCTGCCTTCCCAACTGGTACACAAGATATATGCACACAATCATAGACTGATAACCAGAGCTCTGAATGTCAAGGTGTTCCCAGCTGGAAACATAAACCTCTGATAAGTGCAATCATGTTTTTTTGTTATTTTTGTCTTTTTTTCCAAAGTGGTAAAGTATATATATAAAAAAAAGGGATTGGCTTAGATGGAAAATGCTGTGGGTTAAACTAGTCAGGTCAAGGCCCCTTACTGAGGGGGTTGTGTCTAAACAGAGGGTAGAGCTCAGCAAACCAATTACACTCTGCCAAATAGGAGGAGGGACGCATGTCCATCGATAGTGCCATTATTTTTAGGCTACTATGGGGAAATGAGGCAAGTCTGTTTGTGTGTTGTTTGTGTTTAGTGCCAAATGAAGGAATATGCAACTGTCAACATTTTTTGTAGGGTTAATATTATACTTCACCCCAGACTAGATAAAGAAGAATCAGAGAACATCAAAGTTAACACACAAAAATCCAACCCAAATTTTGGGATATGTTACGAGCATAAGTGTTATCTGGAAAACACATACTAATATTAAACTTCACTTAGTTGTCTCTGTCATTGTGGGACTTCTTGTACGTGATGTATTTTTTGCATACAGTAATTAGATTTTATTCTAAAATGATGCTTAATATACATATTGAGCTACAATGCTACGATATATAACTGTAACACAGTATCATAGACAAATGAATGTCTCACAATATACTCTAGTATTTTAAACTATATTTTTCAGAATATATGCAAATATTTTTAAGTGTTATGTGTATACATTTATTTTGTACTAAAATATCTAAATGTATGTTAATATCTTCAATCAAACTAAAATATAATTTATGCAGCAATGTGCTTTTTAAATATATACTGATCAACCATAACATCAAAATCATTAGCATTAATATCACCTGTTGGTTTTAGGTTCCCTGTATGCCACTGGGGTAGTTCTGGCCCCTCAAGTGTTGCTCTTCAGCTCTGGGGTTGCGGATAGGTTGTGGGGTGGGGCCTCCGTGGATTGGATCCCAGCCCATGGGGGCTGCACCTGACAAACAAGTCCAATCCACGAAGGCCCCACCCCACAACCTATCCGCATCCGTGGATTGGACTTGTTTGTCAGGTGCACCCCATGGGGGCTTCATCAGATTGGGATCTGGGGAGTGTGGAGTTTGGGTTGACAGTCTTGGGCTCTTTGCCTGCTGGGCCCCATGTGTGGTGGTCTATGGTATACAAGGTGTTTTGGTGTCTTGCTAGTCTGTCCTGTGTGTTGACTATTTGTGCTGCTTTTCTGTGAGATTGGCCTGGATGGGCTGGCCTTTGGTCTCTGCACGCATAGATGAGCCTTGGGAGCCAGTGAGCCTGTTGCCAGTTTGTTGGCATATAGTTGGTGATCAATGTTATTACGTTCACCAGGCAGTGGTGTTAATGTTATGGCTGATGTGTATGTCAGAATGTATGTTTGCAGAATTATATCCTGATCAGTACTAAAAGTAAAACATTGCTGAAAAACAGCAAAGACGATAGAGAGAGAGAAAGAGAGAGAGCATGAGGGTATACCAGGTGTTGTTTTTTTGAAGAGGGGATCCCATCCTTCTAACGAGAGAAGATAATTAACACCTCTGTGGTTACCATGCCAACCTGCCAGTCGGAATGTTTCACGACATAATTAGCCCGGTTCTGAGCCACAGTAATTACCGAGCACACGGTTCGTCTGCCCTCCATACGCCGCACCAAGCACACAGCATGCATCTCCATATTCTGTGAAATGATATGAGATGAAACTTAAAAGGTTAGACATCACGTAATGAATATGAGTCCACGAGTCCTTGCATAAAAAAATTTACAGTAACCTGTAAATACAAAAAGTGATGCTGAGATTATGTTATGTGGCTCTTCTCATTTCACAAAAATTAGCTTTTTTCTTCACTTACCTTTTTGCCCTGACATCAATAGAAAAGGCAGCAAGTAATTCAAGGTACTCTAGACTTGAAATATGGGAAAGCTACACCAATTACTATTTTCATGATTTACAGCTAGCCAAGGTTGTTATAAACCTTATAAACATGTACAAGTACAAGCCATAGAAAAATGACCAAATATTTTACATAAAGTATGTAGATATGGTACATTCTACATGCCAAGTGTAACATCACAGTCAATGTGTGAAATAATTAGATTTATGTGAACCATAATGAATATCCATTTTAAGTGGATAATGGATTGCTGATCTAATCTGTCTTTAAGGTCAGCTTGAATTTTCACAACATAAAACACTGAATGTTACACTACTTTTATAATGTGACATTTTGTGTTCTCTCAGTGCCAAGCAGAACAGTGGGAGAAGTCCTTGCCCTTAGCCAACAGGAACGTGCAGTTCTCAACACAGGTTGTGAGTTTTATGAGCCTATCCAGAGAGAGAGCGAGAGAGAGAGAGAGAGAGAGAGTTTTAAAGGTGATGTGGGTGCCCTCTTTCAATAACGTTTGCTCTGAAGATGCTTTGTACATGGGCAACTTCCAACTGATGAAAAATCAAAAGGTTGTTCTACTTGCTTTCCCTGTCTATAATCCTACCATTCCTGCATTTAGACCTGGGCATGGCTTTGAGAGACAACTATGAGGAAATCGAGGAAGGACTGTATTTGTTTGGAGTTTAGGATCACTGACTATACTTTTAATCAGTGAATGCTTATTCTGAAATTAGTTTAAAATCTGAAATGATTACCTGGACCCAAGCATTTATCATGAACTATGTGTTCTAAAATCGTTAATTCACCTAAAGTGGAATGACTCATAAGCTTTTTTTTTTCAGATTGCACTAATATCTGTGCAATTATAAATCACTCACATTGAGCAAGTTGAGGTTACAAGTCAGCCAGCACCACCATGGTCCTCTAATTATGTAAAGCAGTTGAATATTCTTTTTTCCTTACTTACTAACTCCTGCTATAACCTCTAGGTTGTGATGATGCTAAATGTACAGCCACCTAATATCCACATCAGTAACTGATTTATGAGTATAGATGGCAGTTGGGGTATGTGACTGTAAATGAATTACTTTGCCATCTTTAATATATCTTATTGCAGGTGAACTATAACTCATTTGCCATAATATAATGGATCATCAATTTGTGTGAACTGTAAGGTAAGTCAACAGAGCCAAACTGAATCAATAGCAATTTGGATTTTCCCAGTGAGTGACACCTGAGATTCAATAATCAAGCAGAGATCAATACCTTTCCAGATGGCCATGCTGACCGTGTTCAACCAGAGCTCACAGGGTTAGTGACTATCAATTCAAAATGTCTACATGCTTTTAACAGCATTTGTCAATCAAAAATGAGAAGGGATTTAATGATGAAATATTTGATGCTGACGATGATAATGGTGACCCCAAATTAGTTTAAAAGTATAAAACCTTATAAATAACATGTACTGTATATTAAGTATGTTTGTGTGTAGAGTACGCAAGGATATAGCTGAATACAAATTATTCAGAATGAACAATTTTTTTTTTTTACTTAGTTTAGTTTAGTTTAGGTGGCATGGTGGTGTAGTGGTTAGCACTGTCGCCTTGCACCTCCAGGGTCCGGGTTCGATTCCTGGCCAGGCTCGATTCCCATTTCTGTATGCATGGAGTTTGCATGTTCTCCCCGTGCTTGGTGGGTTTCCTCCGGGTACTCGGGTTTCCTCTCACATTCCAAAGACATGTAGGTAAGGTTAATTGATGTTCCCAAATTGCCTGTAGTCTGTGAATGAGTGTGTGAGTGTGTATATGTGTGTGTGTGTGTGTCCTGCGATGGATTGGCACCCTGTCCAGTGTGTACCCCGCCTCTGCCCTAAGTCTCCTGGGATAGGCTCCAGGTTCCCCGTGACCCTGAATACAGGATGAAGTGGTATAGATGGTGAGTGAGTGAGTAGTTTAGTTTATTGAACACTTTAGAAAATATGTTGACCAAATGTTTAAATATGGTGGGCACGCATATAACTATATTTATATATACAGTTATAATTTTTTATAATTATAACTGTATAGACCATGCAGACAGTGTTGTCTTTTTCATCTCTTTATTTATTTATTTATTTGATTGTTTGTTTGTTTGATTGGTAGTTTGTTTGATTGCTAATGTTTCAATGAAATGTCTTTACGTTTAAATACAGATACATATCAGGTTGTGGCATTGTATTACAGCCCTAATTTGTTGGCATTACATGTTACATATTTACTGTCTCTTATACAGAATTTTGACCTTGTGTTCTTGGAAGCTCATAAAAATGGGATGGCTGCTAGATGTCAGTAGCTACTGTGTGATATGAGACCAGAATAATGGTTAAGGATAGGCAACGTCTTAAACTGGGATGAAAAGTCCATGTGTTGATTGCATAAGGGAAAAATTAACAGAGCTTTAAATAATTTCTGCTATTACTGGATGGCTATGGCTAAAACTCTCTTTTTGCTGTTGATGACTCAGACCAGATTACAAATGACTCAAGCTTGGATTTAATCATTAATAAGTTGGTACTGGACTTGGACCTTAGTACAAATGACTCAGTTACATTACAATTTCTGATGACACGAGACTTGCCACAAACCCAGGAGTCCAGTCATTTGTTGTGTTTGTTGTGTTAAAGCCTTACTAACAGCTGTCAGGTTTGCATATTTATAAAGTTAGAACCTTTCACACTTATCTTTTATACTTAGGGCCTACTCACTATTTTTAATATTAGATTCATGACTTTGGAACTTGAAAAGGGCATATATTCTTTCACCACAGAAGTGTGAGAAAAATACAGTGAAATACTAATAAAACAAGAATTTCATATTGAATTGCCTTAATGTTAATAATTAATGAAATGACCCAAAGGGACCGTAAGTGGCCATTAGGGTGTATATTTCCATTATATTAAAATTGGTTTCTTTTCAATGTCGGCGACACGATGACTCATCAGTTCACACTGTCAATGTCACACCGACACTTGCACCTCCACAGTCTATGCAAAGAGTTTGCATGTTTTTGCTTGATGGGTTTTCTCAGAATACTCCAGTTTCCCTCACAGTCTAAACAGGCTGTTGTATGCTGATTGTGTAACAATACAGCAATACCTGTTATAGCGTTTTGGAAAAGTTTGAGTGAGGGCTTGTTCTTTCCTATCAAGACGCACTGTTATTCTTATTTTAAACGACACAAAGTAAACCGTAACAGATGTAAGGTTAGCTAACTAATAGACATCCAGCTTACTCCCCTACTAGCAGGTATGCTTTAAAATGTTCCTGATGAGTACTGTTATGTTCTATATCAGACCAGCTTACCATGCACTCTATCGAAGTAACAGAGGCAGAGAGTGGCTTAACACAGTACAATTGAATTTTCTTTGTTATAAGTGTATTCATTTTGTAACACAAGCTCTACTTGCATGTTCTGTCCCTTCCTGCAACACTGATCTAAAGCAGACGGAGCAAAGGACAATCTAGCAAATGTGCATGGTTGGCCCAACTGTTTTCATTTAGAAGTGGAAGCCCTGTAAAATGGAGTTAGTGGAAAGTTTGCTTCTCAGCAAGGAAGATGAAAGGAATCCAAGAGGAGGGTGTCATGTGAAATGTGCAACACTGCAGCTGAATCGGCGGGTGTCCTATAACACTACAGGGGCTCTGTCAGGTCATACGTGGCAGTTAGTGTGCTGAGTTGGCCGGTGAGCTTTAGCAACATTCTGCATGTAAGAACAACTACTGGGGCAACTTTCCAATAACCTTAAGCCATGTTAATAGGGATGAGTACATAGCTTAGCACCCCTCAAGTGTTAAGCAGTGCTGATAATATATTGTAGGAAAATGAGCAAAGAAACATAGTTGTAGGTGGTAAACCAGCACAAATATTCCATATAAATAAAATAATATGGCAAGCTTTAACAGCCCAGAGTTAAATTTGGTATTGTAAATATGGCATTTTTTTTAATGGATCAGTATTCAGTATTACTGAAGATACTAATGTCAAGATCCAAGTATGATAGTAGTGACCTCAGCAAAGGCATTATGCATTTCCTGTATATTTATCAGATGGTCAATTTTTACAATGCCCTTAAAAACAATTACATGCATATAGCCAAAGGACATGTGCTCTCAGAAAGGGAGGAAATGTCCTAATGAACAGTTACGAAACATTACTGGATGGATTATTCGTGAGCAGACCTGACAGCACCATGTGACATTAGGTTCCAACTATAATCCAAAGGGTTTAAGTTTGACCTGAACCTGACCCTCTTATACACATAGCCAGGTACAGATAAACCTAGTAATGCATATTGTAACAACATAGAAAATTGCTGAATTTTTTAAACCATGAATTTTCTTTTAAAAATATTTTACAATGTATGTTAAATTTATGTTATTTGAACTTGCTCAGCTGTCAGAACATGCTAAGTGTATGCATGAGTAGCATTATATTACAATGCCATCTTAAAAGATGACTCAGTGTTTTCTATCCTAAAAGCCACTTGAGAGCAATTCCTAGCAGAAACTGGTTCATTTGGTTCCTGGAGGACGAACTTGGAAGAGGTCCTGTACTCACCCAAATGATGTGGCTGTGAAGGCTAAAAAGAGAGCTGCATGCACTGACTTTGATGTGGCCACAGTGCTCGATTTGTGTGGTTTCATGGTTTTTGAACTTACCCATAAAAAGGGTACAAGTAATTACAGAGGTAATGTGCTGCTAGACCCTTATCAAACCATTTCAGCTCAATTGGGCCATTTCATAAAGCAGTAATTAGAGCGAAAAGAAAATATCAAGCATCCCAAGAATCCCAGAGAATAGATGGTGGACAGCTAGGAGCTTCCCGCAAACCTTCCTTAAACCAGATCAAGAGCCTTGGCTATATAAATAAAAAAATTAACCAGTGCCATGAGTGAACAACCCACATCATTCATGTCCAAATGTCGAGCTGGACCAGCTGTGCATGCTACAGATTTTAAGCATACCTTCCAGATGAGTTTTGCTGGTTCTAACGTCTAAAATAGATAAAGAAACAAACAAAAAAAGACATGTTTGATAATAATAATAATAATAATAATAATTATATTATTATTATTATTATTATTATTAAGTTTAAAATATATATTTAACTCCCTGATTTGGTTAAACAAAAAACAGAAAGTGTTTCCAATGGGACATCTGAAATCTGAAGGCATTTTAGTCCATAACTATTCCTTAGTTGAGTCTTTAAAGCTAACACATCACAAAAGTTAGGTGTACTCAAGAGCTTGTTTAACATTTACATAATTCTACTGAATGGGAAGATAAGGCTCACACAAAGCCTCTGATCTTGTTCTCTGGGTCCCTTTGCCCTTCACTGTATACACTGCTTATCGTAAAATGGATGATAAAAGTGAGGCCATGTGCACACTTTACAAGTACAAAACAAGGTCAACCAAACATATACTGCTTAAACATTTTGGACAAGTTAAATGATTTTTGTCTTTGGTTCTTTCAAACTCATAAAAAAATGTTTCTGTTTTAACTTGAGTTGCATGAGTGAGATGTCAAGCAATATTTACCATCCATAATTCAAGCTGTAATTTGATGATCCTTGTAGAATACTGCACCCACGTCAACACAGTCTTCCTACTCTATGCATGATAATAAACTACAAGTTTATTTATATATGGCTTGACTTGACAAATGTTCATTCATTCATTATACCGCTTATTCTGCACAGGGTTACCAGAAGCCTAGAGACTATCCCATGAGACTTCAGGCCTGAGGCAGGATGCATCCTGGACAGGGTGCCAATCCATCACAGGGCACACACAAACACACATTACACATTACACTCCATTACATTCCTTCACACTAAGGCAATTTGTAAGTACCATTTAGTTTAGCTTGCATGTCTTTGGACCGTCAGCATACCAGGGGGACCCACCAAGTACAGAAGGAACATGCAAACTCCAGACGTGCACAGACCCAACTTGACCCTGGAGGTGCAAGCCCATGGTGCTAACCACTATACAATCATGGTACCTAGTAAACAAATGTGATTTTTTTAATTTAAAATGAAAAATTATGGACAAGCCATGAAGAAACATAAATAGTTTCTTCATGCCTATTAAGGCACAAATTCAAATTTTATTTGTCACATACACAGTCATACACAGTACGATATGCAGTGAAATGCTTATACGACCGCCTGTGACATTAAAAATAAAAGATTATTAATAGGAAATACATATAAATAAGAAGAAATACAATAGGAAATAAATTTAGCTAGGATAGAAATACAATTAAAAAAAATTAAGGATTATAAGAAAAATATAAGAAAACTTAGCTTTACAAATATGGAAAAGAAAACAACAGATAAAATAGAGACAACAGGTATAAAAAAAAAAAACAGACTTACCAGACTTTACTTAATTACAATTGTTGATATTGGTCTTGTGTCTCAGCTGGCAGCACTTGCACTCTGTCAAATTAGCCCCCTCTAAAGACTTTAAGATGTAGCTCAATCATGCCCCTTATGTATTCCATTTAGCATATGTTATACAATTTCCTTTAATATTACATTTATCTTCACTTTGAGTCTGTGATCTTTTTGGATTTCATTATTATTATTATTAGTAGTAGTAGGAGAAGGTTCTCCACATGCTGGGCGGATTTCCTCCCACAGTCCCAAAACATGCAGATTAGATTAATTGGTGTTCCCAAATTGCTGTTGTGTGTGTGTGTGTGTGTGTGTGTCTCCTGGGATAGGCTCCAGGCCCCTGCAAAACTCTACAGGATAAACAGCATAGAAGATGAATAAATAAGTTAATTATTATTAGTAGTCATATAAGAATTTTATAATAATATTTTTGAATATTATAATTATCTGAATTTGAAAAACATTTCATTTCATTTATGTTTTCATCCTTTGAGTGTTGCTTTCATTTTCAGTAACAATTGTCTATAATAATAATAATAATAATAATAATAATAATAATAATATTATTATTATTATTATTACTATAGACAATTATTATTATAAACTAGATGACGTGGCTCCTTTAAGAAATAACTACAATAGTTTGTGTGTTCATGTGAAAACAATTTCTGTTTGTGTGTATTTCTCCAGAAAACTGTATTAATATACGCAATTTCATTAGCTGAGGCACTCTGGGATGCAAATGAGCCACACCACGCACCATCCAGACAGTGTGATCCTTGAGCGTCTAAGTAGTTCCGGCAAGTGCATTGTTTCAAATATAAAATAAACGCATATCGTATTTAAATCAACGTATATGTTGATTGTTCACATTTTTTATATAAACGTGTGACCTAAAATAATCAGCATAAAAAAGACTGTTTGGTGAGGATGAAGAATGATCTGGGACGGCGGAGGGATATTAGTCGGCACGCACACCAAAATATTGCCGTTATAGGAGTAGGATTATTCCGCGGCACGGCTCAGACGCAGCGGAGAGTGGCTCCTGAGAGCAGATGCGGAGTCAGATACGTCAAAAACTGAGCGGTATTCGCGTTAATGTAACGCCAACTCGTCTCTCCTTGATGTTTATCAGGGGGACGAGCGTCAACCAAGATTCACCTAACTGAGGATTGTATTTATTTAAAACGCTGGATTGATTTTTTTTTTGGTTGGAGACGCTGCACTGCATCGGATTTAACGGATCTACTACCGTTAAGCTTCGTCTCATTTCTGTGTGCCTTCAGTTAGCAGCACAACCCGTCTCCTCTCAGCGTTTTGTTCTTCTTTTGCGAAAATAAAAATCACAGGAGTCCTTTTCAGTTTTAACCTCAAAATATGCTGCTATCAAAGTTTGGCTCTTTTTCCCACATTTGCAGCCCGAACAGTGTGGACCATTTACCGGTGAAAATTCAGCTTCAGCCAGGTGAGTTAGCTCGGTGTGCTAACCAAATGTTTTTTTAGTTTTTTTTTTTAACTCGCGTTACTACCTTATAATTCACGTGCATTGAGTATGACTGCATTACTGTTTGTATAGATAGGAGCTTTGTTGTTGGTTTATTTTTGTTCTTGGCATCATGAGTGCCTCAGAAGAACGTAACGTTACGGTAATCTGGTTTCATTCACTATAAGCGGAGTACACGCATAGCTAACAGTCACGACGTCCATTGCACGGTTTCTCACTTAAATGACTGATTATATGCGTTTTATGTTTATATCTTTCAGTGAAAGTGGAGCCAGAGCCGTTTGAGAAGGTCTATCAGGTGGGCTCCGTGTTGGGAAGCGGGGGATTTGGGACTGTCTACGCTGGCAGTCGGATTTCTGACAGTTTACCGGTGAGCAACGCACGCACGGGAGCGCGCGCACATACACACACTGCACTAATTTACACACACTGCACTAATTTACACACACTGCACTAATTTACACACACGCACGCACGCACACATACACACACACACACACGCGCACGCATACATACACACACTGCACT
The DNA here is from genome assembly GCA_030014305.1 of Clarias laeviceps. Taxonomy (NCBI): domain Eukaryota; kingdom Metazoa; phylum Chordata; class Actinopteri; order Siluriformes; family Clariidae; genus Clarias; species Clarias laeviceps. The sequence continues at coordinate 13,403,248 of JAQMYJ010000004.1, forward strand.
AATTTACCTTTGCTGCAAATTTGAGCTATAATACACGCGAGCTGTATTTATATTTACACTTCTCCTCTCGTTTTTCAGGTCGCAGTTAAACATGTTGCAAAGGACAGAGTCACAGAATGGGGATCCATTGTAAGTATATTTATTTTTAAGCCATAGTAGTGTTTTTTTTTATTTAATTATTTTTTAAAACCGTAAATCTGTCCTTGCATCAGCATGCTATCTGAAAGAAAGAAATATAAAAAAAACTGTGTTCTTGCAGAATGGTGTGATGGTGCCTCTGGAAATCGTGCTGCTGAAAAAAGTAGGCTCCAACTTCAGAGGAGTCATAAAGCTGCTGGACTGGTACGAGAGACCGGACGGATGGCTGATCATCATGGAGAGACCGGAGCTTGTCAAAGACTTGTTTGATTTCATCACAGAGAAGGGCGCCTTGGACGAGGGCACGGCCCGGGGCTTTTTCCGGCAAGTATTGGAGGCTGTTCGGCACTGCTACAACTGCGGCGTCGTGCACAGAGACATCAAAGACGAGAACCTGTTGGTGGACCTGCGCACCGGAGAGCTCAAGCTGATCGACTTTGGCTCTGGGGCCATCCTCAAGGACACTGTGTACACTGATTTTGATGGTACGCACAAATTTGTGCTGTTGATTTGTGTCTTTTGTGCCTTTTTGTCATAAGAATGACTGTTAGGGGATTTCTTTTTTTACGGTGATTTGTTTTGTTTTTGTTAGAAGTGTGGGGTTTTCCCATGCTATGTTACAAAAACAGATCAGTGTTTCAGCTCATTATATTTCATGACGTTTTCCGTTGCTATGAAATGATTTGGCATGTCTCTCCTCTGCTCTCTAAGTAAACATGAAATCAGATCCTTAAATGAAGATTGCCAAAATTTTTAAAGCTTTAGATGAAGCATTTTGCTTCATCTGAGTGTAAACAGATCGGCTGCCACGTAACAGATGTGTGTTGTGAAACCTGAGTGTGCAGGTCCCGTGACGGCTCACGTTGCTATTTCAGTCTTCGTTTTGTCTCCAAGACACTCCTGCCCTTTGGGGGAGGGCGGGACTGTTGGCTCTTTGGAGCACCAGACAGCTACGTTATGAGTGATGTGGCCTTCATACTCCCCCTCAAGCACTGTTTTCCTTTTTTTTTTTTTTTTACACTACCTCATTTCTATTCCAAGGGCCTTTTAGAATCTCAATAGAGCTCTGAGTCAACAGCAAAGCTGACACATAGACTGAGGGAGGGAGGAGTGAACATAGCCATTAATCTGTATTTGTTTTTTGTGTTCTGTCTTTATAGCTAACATAGTATTTATTTCTCAATGTGTGTCACAGGTACGAGAGTGTACAGCCCTCCGGAGTGGATACGTTTCCATAGATACCATGGCCGCTCAGCCACCATCTGGTCACTAGGGGTGCTGCTGTATGACATGGTGTGTGGAGACATTCCCTTTGAGCAGGACGAGGAGATCCTCAGAGGACGGCTCTATTTCAGACGGAGAATCTCAGCAGGTCTGTACAGTATTTATTAGATGTAGTACTAAGATTAATGATAATGGGTCACAAACGTAATGTGCGTCCTATATAGTGCTGTATTTATATAGTGTATTTTCTATAAACTGCAAAGTTTATTGTGCATACCCAGCATGCCCTAGGCTGTAGAACATTGTGAGTGGAGTACCCTGGAGAATCTATTCAGCTTTCATGACTTGGCACAATAGTGCACGATGTAGTAAATAGGGTGTGGTCATCCAGTTTTGAGCTGAGATTAGCAAGATGCTTATCCACCATTTGCATTGTGTTCCAACAGAGTGCCAGCAGTTGATTAAGTGGTGTTTGTCTCTGAGGCCATCAGACAGACCAACTCTGGAGCAGATCTTTGAACATCCATGGATGCGTCACGCTGAAGCATCAAAGACGGAGGAGGGTGACATCCGGCTACGTACCATCAGTGCGGACAATTCCAGCATGAGCTCCAGCAAAGAGAGCCTCTGAAAGAAAAAAACATGTTGCTTCAAAAAAAAAAAAAAAGAAAAAGAGCTGGGACTCAACAGACTCTTAATCTGCATCCTTACATTGTCAAGCTTGCAGATTTTTTTTTTCTTTTGTAGGGAATCATAATTTATTACAGTGTGCTCTTCCTTTCAATCTTTTTATTGTTATTATTATTTTTTACAATTCATAAACTTTGTTTCCTAAAGGGGAACATTTGCTGTTTGGGTGGACTTACCAGCACTTATTATTATTATTATTATTATTATTTTATTGTTATTATTATTACTATTATTATTTTATTGTTACAAAGCTGGTTTATGCATCTGGCAAGCCTCCTACACAGATGTGGCTGCTCTCATAGAGCTTGGACAACATTTTATTTAAATGTTTTAATTTTTGATTTGGAGTGCCTTTTTGAAAGCTGCTGTTTTGGGGCTTTCATTGTTGCTTTTGTTTTGTTTGAAAGTTTCCCTTGAGCTGGTTCACAGGTTACGTGGTGTTTGGTGAAGGACCATTGCACATAAACCTTCAGCCAGCTGAAGGGTTTGACAGTGGGGACAAGGGGTTGACCGATAGAAATACTTGAAACGCACACACTCACTGCGTCTCTTTCTAACGCTGCTCAGTCAGATTTTAGCCTATATAGGTTGTCTAGAAAAAAAAAACTGTTCTTCTTTTTCTTTCTCTGAATGTGTATAGAGATTTGGTATAACCGCTGTACCTTCTGAGGGTCTGGAATGCTCCTTCCCCTCAGCTTACTCTTCTGCTCCTCATCCCACTGCTGAAATTACATTAGTCTGTCTCCTGGGTTTTGGGGGACCTGGGTGTGAAAATGCACAATCAATGCAATATTCATGAATCCTTTTTTTTTTCCCCCTCTTCTTTTTTAAAAGTTAAACTTGTACAGGTTTTTTTTTTTTTTTTTTTTTGTACAGTTTTCTTCTTTGCATTTAATTTATTTGTAACATGTAGACATTCCACACTCTGTGGCTATTTATTTTTTATTTATTTTCATGCTTAAAATCCCAAAATTTGCATATCTTTTATATGGCCTTTTGTTTGCATTCCTGTTGTCATTTTTTTTTTTACATTTTGACAAGAGATGGTGGATGCACTGAAGCTGTTGTCAATGTAAAAAGGAATAAAAACAAGGTTTACTTAAATTGAAAGAGCAATGAATGTTATTTAACTTCTCTTGGCTATTGTCATTTTAAATCAAAAGTCCATTAATGTTGTTTTTTTGGGTCTGTGTAATCTCCCTAAAACAGATGGAAGTGTTTGGCGAAATTGCGATGGGATGGGGTTTACCTATCACTGGCTGCACAGCCTTGTGTTAGATATTCTCTCTATAGTAAAAGTTGTATGAAACCCAGTGGAAATCCTATTTTTATACAAGAGCATTTCAATTAAACTTCAATTTGTACAGAACATGTGTGGTGTTTTTCATTGGTTTGAAAAATTCTGATATTTACATATGAGGACTTCATAAGAGCATACCACAGAGCTGTGGACTTCTTCATTCGCAAAGTCAAAAGATGCTTATTTTTTTTTATTACCACAATTTTAACAGTAGTAATGACTGCTTTGACTCGCAGGTATAGAAGCAAAACTATAATTAATGTGGTGTAGGTTTCTGTAAGGAGACACTGAAAATTTGTTAAAGGAATCTCAGGTGTAAGTGACTTCTGACAATCAGTAGGTTTTTCACTAAAGGAGTTTCAGGAGAGGAGTTTGCTCTTTCCTGTTTTTCAGTAAAATGACAATGATCCTCTTTTAATTTTAATAAAGAACAAATGAGCTTAATTTTAATAAAGAACAATTGTGCTAAAACTTCATACAGGAACCAACTTGCCTTGTGAATGTTTTACAATATTAAAAGCAACTATGCAAGGATGAAAAGCATTTATTAATAAACAAAGCGTTGTATTTTGCAAATTTTTGTGGTAGAACATGAAATAAAACACTTCGGGACATAAGGCACTTGCAAAATAATACACTTTGGGGAGGTACCAAGAACCTATGTTTCATGCCTGGCCACATCACAGAACTCCTTCACTAATTGTTTTCCTATAACAGCATGTTCTGTCCCATTTTATTTCTTATTGAACAGGCTCTAATAAAAAACCCTGACTGTAAATACACATTTCTCCTTTGTGATCAAAGAAAACTTAAACATACATTTATGCCGGCAGACACAGTTTAATATAATGGCTTTTTATCTTTTTGCTAACATAACACAAGTAGCTGAATTATGAGTACAACTGGCAAAGTACATGAGTCACAGTTTTCCAGGAACTGTGGACTCTGGTGAGTATGTGCTGCCCTCTCTGGTAAGCGAACCACACAGACTGTCCTGGTTTAATGGGTGGTGCCTGTAGCTCATTAATCATATATTGTGTTATCACCCTTCAAATCACTATTTTAAAAATGCCACATGTTGTATGCAACCAATGCCAGACATACAGTGATCAACCATAACATTAACACTGATTATCAAATTATATACCAGTACTGGTGACAGGATCATGAGGCTCACCCACGCCTACAAGGGACCAATGGCCAGCTTATCTGGACTGATCTCACCAAAAATTCAATGCTACACAAATTGCCAAAAAACACTAAATGCTGGCCACTATAGGAAGGCACCAGAACACCCAGTGAACCACAACCTGCCACACACAGGGCACAGCAGGCAAAGAGCCATCAAACTCCCCAGATCCCACTGCAAACAAGCACCCATAGGAGGCACACAGAGGCATAGCACGTCTGCTGCCAGACACCAAGAGACCAAAGCTACCCAGGAGGCACAAGATGAACCTGCACAATTCATTAATGCTTTTTCTATACCCCTTATCCTGTGTACAGGGTTGCAGGGGCATGAGATGTGCCACACACACACACACACACACACACAGACAATTTAGGAACCTATTCTGAATGTCTTTGGACTGTGGGAGGGAACAAGAATACCCAGAGGAAACCCATCAAGCACAGGGAGAACATGCAAACTATATATGGACACAGATTAGAGACGGGAATTAAACCCTCAACCCTGAAGGTGTTAACCACTACGCTACGGCCTGCCTCACTCTACACAAACCTGGAAATAATGTTCTGATCGTTTCTATGATGGTTTGAATTGATTACTTGATGTCTTGATGCCTAAATGACAATGACTGAAATAATAGAGCCAGAAATCATAACTCTCTTAGTAAAAATAAGCCAATTTCTATTTAAAAAACACTAACGAGATACATTTGATGAATGTACAGGCAAGTAAGGTAATGTGCCCATAATCTGTGATAGTCTCTGATTTATCATTAGTATTCCCAAATTAAAGTTAGGGCTACTCTAAATTCTGTACAAAGTTGATCATATGTTGATCAATCGAATCAGTATGTTTAGGTGTTTTGCATCATAGCAGATTCAGTGGTATTATTATACAATAGTGACTTATTTCTTTAAGAATTTAAATAGTATCGACTGAACATGCCCAAATATAATTAATAGGCTTGGGAACCAAGAAAACCTTCCAAAGAGTTCCAAAAACACCACTTTCACACGAGGAGGTAGCTAGCTGAAATAAAAAAAAAAAAATACAATTTGTAAATGTAATTATGTTTATGAATGCATATTTTAACACCCAACATTGCATTTAGTTTTTTTTGTGTGTGTTTTCTACACATTTCATGTTTCTTCACATTGATATTGTATCATCACTAAATAAACAATAGCAAACGCTCCTATCATGTATTTTTTATTTTATTTCCACAGGGCACTAACATGGCGATGACATCTGTTTCCAAATTGCATTCTGAGTAAACTATATTGCCTTAACACCCCCCCCCCTCACACACACACACCAAACCCCCCACCCCAGGCTTTTTACATGTAAATGACCATGTTATCTTAATCAGGCCTTCTGTCAAGGCATGGCATGATCTTTGCATCTGCCTCGCCATAAACTCACTTTTACACTTAAAGAGCATATGCCCTTTTTTTACTCAGCTTCAATCTTATCAAAGAGATGTAAGTCATAAATCAGACCTCCTTAATTGGAAGAAAGCCAAAGGAATACATAATTAAATCTATAAAAAAAAAATTTCATCTCTGTGTTATGGATAAATTCACGATATTCACTTTCAGAATTAACTTATTTTTATTAAAGGTGAGTAGATACAGCAAATCAACCATAAGCGTGAAATAGTAATCAACTCTAAACACACTTAGCGACCGCAATGGGAGAAAAAAGCATGGCAATTAAGCGACATCAGTGATTTTCTCTTTTGCCTCCAAGTGTGAATGTTAAATGAGTGACAGCTTGAGTGCTGGCGTGTGTTCAGTGATAGATCAGGGCCTGAGTTGGCACAGTGGGCGCTTGGTGCCACTCAGTGCTAACATCACACTGACAACCTGACAGACAAGAAGGAGGGTGCCAGATGAGCATGTGGACCATCACAGTACACAGATTGAGAGGTGGGTGGCACACAGGCAGTCAGAAACTCCATCAGTGTGAAACAAGGACAGAGGACATGTAAGAAAACGACCAGGAGGGAGAATTGAGAATGGGAGAGGATGATCCTCAGCCAGCAGTTGTAGTTTGTATAATAATTAGTTCCTATAATAGTTGCTTTACAACTAACATTTGCCAGATATGGTTACTATTTAGACCTGGAATTACTTCATGTTCAACAGAGGACTCTAGCAATTACTAATTACTTTACTAAGTACTTATGCAATGCCTAGCCCTTTTCAAAGTACTAATGCACAATGCCTAAAGACTGGGCTATTGCAAAATTTACTTTTTCTTTTTGCAGATTTTTCCCTCAGTTAGCATGCCTGGCGTGACGGACATTTACACCCATAAATCATCTATTCTATGACATAACATCTATCAACGGAAGAGAGCAAAAGCTATCACATGATTTCTGCAACACACAACTCTGAGTTCTTGGTTTCAGCAATCAGGGGACATGCCCCTCACAGTCTCTCTCCCACACACACACACAC
>JAQMYJ010000004.1:13444487-13458302 GCA_030014305.1 Clarias laeviceps
TATTACTATTTACTGTACTTATGTATACTGTTTTTATTTTTATTATTACTTACTGTATATTTTTATTTTTCTTGTTCATTGGCTGCATTGAGCATGTTTGTGACAAAAGAATTTCCCTCAGGATAAATAAAGTTCCTCTTATCTTATCTTATCTTATCTTATCTTATCTTATCTATACTAACCAAGAAATTAATTAATTGTATTATTTATCATTTGAAACTGTTTACCATGGATACACATTTATTAAAGAAACATAATGCTCCTGCCACCTCCACGATTATTACTACTACTTCTATTATTATTATTATTGTTGTTGTTGTTGTTGTTGTTGTTGTCATTGATGTTCTTGTTGTTAAAGCAAGTTGAACTTTACATAGTTACATAAACATACTTGAACCTAAAGTGTCAGCCAAAATTCTGTTTAGATCAAATACATTACCTGACTAGTCAAACAATATAATAATAATAATAATAATAATAATAATAATAATAATAATAATAATGTGCAAAATCAATAATATTTTAACAAAATACATTGCAAAAATTGCATATAGATAAATAATTTAATTAAAATTAATTTTGAGAGAAATGTTGCACTACATTAAATATAACTATATATTAAAATGTGTTTTGTCATCTTCATTAATGAATAAAAGTTGAAAGAAGAAGAAGAAGCAAAATCAATACTGGTTTTATAAAATAAATGGCAAAATCCCAAACTCTCTATGTTGCTCTAACATTTCATTAGGCTGCCTTTAGCTTTGATTACGGTGCATAATGATATGGCCAGTTCATAACCACAGTTTAAGTCCTGGAAGATGCCTGCCAACACAGAAGAAAAAATGCATTGATGTAATAACTTAGTAATTCTGTACATTTGGTCACCACCTGGCCTCATTTTATTACCACATAACATTGCTGAGCAGGACTGACCAATCAAAGCAACCAAAAAACATCCAAAACAAAAACATAGCAACTGCAGATTTAGTAAACAGTCTTATTTTTATTATTCATGAAAGAGATTTTGCTTATTTGACACACTTAAATAACTTTGATCATTAAACTAATTTTAATATTACACAAAGATAACCGTAGTAAATACAAAATGCAGTTATAATATTATGATTTTATTTATTAAGGGGGAAAAACTGCCCAAACCTGCCTGGCCCTATGTGAAAACGTTATTGTCCTCAAGACTTTTGTGAGTAAATAGTTTGTGGACTGATGAGACAAAAGTTTAATTTTTGGCAGGTATGTGTCCCATAACAATTGACATAAAACTAACATCATCATACCAACAGTCAAACATGGTGGTGGTCTTAGTGTGAGGGGTCTTCAGGATCTCATCCAGAAAATCCTAGAGGAGAAAGTCTGGCCATCAGTTTGTGACCTCAAGCTCCAGAGCACTTGGGTTACGGCAGGACAGTGATCTGAAACACACCAGCAAGTCTATCTCTGAATTGTCAAATAAGACGTCCGGACTTAAATCCAATTGAGATGACCTTAAACAGACCATTCATGCTTGAAAAGCCGCCAACGTGGCTGAATTAAAAAAAATCTACAAAGAAGAGTTGGCCAAAATTTGTCTACAGGGATGTAAAAGACTCCCTGCCAGTTAATGCAAATGCTTGATTACAGTTGTTGCTGTCAAGGGTTGCATAACCAGTTATAAGGTTTAGGGGAATGACTTTTTCCACAGGTCTGAACAGTTTTCCCCGTTAATGAATGAAATCATCATCATTTAAAAACTGCATTTTGTATCCACTTGGGTTATCTTTGTGTAATGGTAAATGATTTAGATTATCAAACGATTTTAAGTGTGACAAATATGCAAAAAACAACAACAACAAAAAAAAAAAACAGGAAGGGCATATACTCTTTTATAGCACTGTATATAATTGATAATTAATGTTAATGTTATGGCTGATCGCTGTATTACTATTTTGTGAATATACAGTAAATATCAACTATAGTAACCACCTGTCAAACCTGCTACCAGTTACTGTATACTGTACACTTACAAGGTAATGTGTTATGGTTGCATGAATATAATGTGAAGGACATAAATAAAATTTACAATTGTATTGAACTTACTTTTTTTTTTTTTCATTAAATAATCATCAAAGTAATTATTTATTAGTAATTATATATGTGATTTATTCGTTATACAGGAGAACTCCCAGCCCTCCATCATTAGGGATTTAGTTTGACTTCACAGTACAGCATAATTTTTACCATGCATCAAAAATGCTCTGATCCATAGCAACTGTTAACCCTGCCCTTCTTCTTTTTCAGCAGATTTTTCTAAAGCAATTTTGTGAACAGGTTTTAAAAAGAAGCTAAGTACATTTGTGGCCAGGGGGGAAGGTTTGGGAAAAACTGAAGCATACCATTTTTTTTTGCCATATTACATTGTTTTTCTTTCACTCATATACAAAATAAACACCACAAACTGTCAGAACTCAAACTAATCAACTGACAAAGAACAAAATGACAAACATTCACAAAATGAACACAAAAGACAGTGTGGTGTGACTTTATTTTACTTAACAAATAACAGAAGGAAAAATAATTAAAACCAGACAACAGATTTTTCTCATGAGCAGCAGTGCTTAGGTTTGACATCGTCCTATTTTGGCCCGGAGTAATGAGTTGTCCATGTTCCGCTGGTACGCAAGTGCAGTTTATCAAGTATGTACAGTAAATACTATGTGGTGGTCAAAATATGATCGGAGCCATTACTGACGACTAGTGGCTAACTCAAGAAATGCAGCAACAGGTCACAGGTCTTGGTGTTCTGTTAAAATGTTTTCTGTGTTGGAGTTCTCATCATCCTCAGCAGGTCCTTCCTGACTGTCCTCTGAGGACGCAAAAGAAGAGAAATTTAGTCTCAGAAAATATGAGAAAAGTAACAAGCAAAAGTGGATATAATAATAATAATAATAAAGGCTGCACGCTTTGTCTCACACATACACACACACACACACACACACACACACACACACACACACACACACACAAGGTTACACCGTGTATATATACACACAGTATATTCTGTCAATTATTTTGACAAATGCGATTTAAACTCTGATGTGTAACTCCCAAATGTTTCATTTTGCTTCAATCATATTCATCTAGGATAACAGGAAATATTTGCACAAATGATGAGCATTTAGAGGATGTGTGCAAATATAATTTTAGCACCTCAAAAGTAATGCTCAGCCTAGACATAACAGCCTAGAATTTCTATACAGTTTGTCAATAATTTAAGCATGTATATTTTCTGTAATAAATTACAACCTTTTGTGATTAGATAATTGCACACGGTTTTTTTTCTGTACATTGGTCAGAACTCGCTCTTTCAGTTATATCTTTACGTTGCATACACAGGTGGACCCGAAACCAGTTAAAAAAAAAAAAAAAAGCTCTCTGTTTGTATGTCCAGTCAGATTTGTTACAGCATCACACAAAACTAGCAAGACAGAATTTAATAGAACTTTGGTATTTGCCTGAACCTGTACCATAAATGAAATCATAATGTTGAGTAGAAGTGCTGTAATGAGCAGTTACGTGCAAGATTTTGACAGCATACTGGGTATGCGTCAAATTGTGAACACACCTTAAATTGACCGCTAGACAGAATTGACCGAATTGAATAAAACTTTTGCAGTACTTGGGTATCTGATTGAAGTTTAACCTGCACCATAAGTGAAATGAAAATTTTGAGCAAAAGCCATATTATGAACAGTTATGTGGAGGATTTCATAATCTATTTTAAAATAACTACTTTCTCAATATAAACACCTGCACCAATAGATATTAATTAGAAAATCTAAGTGGAATATTTTTACTGGGATTAGTTAATATTTTCACAGCTGAAATAACAGCACTGAAGTGATACGAGTGAATTCTAACATGCTGGAGTCATTTTAAAACAAAACTTCATCTTTATCCAAGCTCATCTGTGATTCACTCTCTGATTACTGAACAGGGAGTGTATTCGGTTGATGCCAAAAGAAGTACAACTTAACATTAAAAAAATAAATAAATTAATTAATTAATAATAAAAAATATATATATATATATATATTACACACATCTTGCGCCTTGTGTTTTTTTTTTACATTTTACACCATATCCTGTGTCCTTAAAAACTCTTGAAAAGGCTTGAAAACTGAAATGAACATGACACACATGCTAGACCTAAAACACAAGAGTAAGCGGTTATATCACTTAAGATACTATAATAGATACCTGGTTGTGCTTGCTGAACACACACTCCATCGTGTTCCTCAAAGCCTCCTGTGCACCGACACTTGTAGCTGCCGTTAGTGTTGATGCACTCCTGGTGATCCTCCGTACACACTGGGTCTGGCAGCTCACACTCGTCCACATCTGAGGGAAAATAAAAAATTTTTTTTTACAAGTAACGATTAATATTATCAAATCTACAAATCATAAAACAAACACACTCGTACGGCTTTGGCGTGTACCTGTGCAGGTGCCCTCTTCGTCCTTGTAACCTTCAGCACAGGACAGGCAGTTCCCAGGTCCAGGGCCTTTGCAGCCTGAACATCTGCTGTCACACACTGTGGTACAGAAAAGATAAGCGGTAAACACAGAATAAGAAAAATTGGTGAAAAATTAAAGTAACCACCACTAGAAGAGAACGTGTCTTTCACATCCTGTATCCCCCCCACTATTTTTTTTTTTAATCCTCCCTTCGTTTTATTTGACCACTGGTTTAGTTAAGAAAGCAAAAAAGTTCAGTAGTTTCCTCCATATTAATGTGGCAAGGAGTCATAAATCATAAATCACAGTTCTGTGCATAATATCAAGACCTGAACAAGTGTTTACTAACCATTGCAGGAATACGAGCCATCCGTGTTGAGGCAGTATTCTTTGTCTTTACATGGAGGAGGATCTTTGAAGCACTCGTCTATGTCTGAAATCACATTTAAGCAAAAGCAATGCCACAAAAATTATGAGATTACTTTGGGACACTGGAATGGTAGCACAGATAAAAAAATTCACAACATAAGCCATAAAGTATGCAAGAAAAGTATAAAATGAGAATGTTTCCCACCAACACATGCTTCTTCTTCATCTTCTTCCCAGCCATCTCGGCATTCCTCACAGTCCTTATTAGTGGCTCCAGTGCAGGTCGTGCAAGATGAGTGACAATCTGCAAGCCAGATACACGATCTAAACTTTCATTTAATTCTAATGCAAAGCGGTGACTAAATTTCTAGCCCAGGTGCATGGGACAAATTTATTTTAAAATCTTTAATCTACATGTTGCCATTTGATGTTGTAAAATGTTGTCGCTTCTCTGCCGCTCTAAACTATTGACACCGCACAGCATCCTGTGTGGTAGGAGCAAATGATTTTTTTAACAAGATGTCCAAGCTGTTGTTTTTTTGACAATTATAATTTTAGATTTTTTTTTTATAATGATAATTAATTTTACACTGTACTTTACTTTGACTGTTGAGTGTTTCCACACACCTGGGTGTTCCTTATTGTGAAAAGATTGCACAATAATTAATTAGTTATACCAATTGGGAATCATTTAATACTGTCACCAAATCTCAATCAATAGATCACCTTTGGGATGTGGTGGAATGGAAGATTCACATCATGGATGTGCAGCGGACAAATCTGCAGCATCTCATGTCAATATGGACCAAAGTCTCTAAGGACTTTTTCCAGCACCTTGTTGAATCAATGCCATTAAAAATTAAGGCAGTTCTGAAGGCAAAATGGCATCCAGTATATAAAAAACAAATTCTCCTTTTACAAAGATTGTTATATACCTCTGTCTGGGTTATACTTCGGGAGTCACGATACCTTATCATGACCAGATTCCACTGGCATTAACAATCCCTCCATAGTCTGTGCTGCTTACCTTTGCACAAAGAGAAGGTGTCGTTCCTCTCCTCACTGTAATATCTCTCAGCACAGTCCAGGCAAAACTCTCCTTCATATCCACGGTCACAAGTGCATTTTCCGTTTCCTCCCCTCGTCCCGTCACCATCACATTTACCGTTTCCGTGGCAAGGTCGGTCAGATCCTCCTACGCATGCTAAATGAACACAAGTTTTACAAATTTTAGCAAAGCATCATTTAAAATTAAACAAAGAAAAGTCAAATAAACTAAACAAAGCAGAAACAATTGTCTGACTTACAGTTACAATCTGGTCCAAATGTTCCTTTGGGGCAGCACACTTTGACGGTTTCAATACAAAACCACTTATGCAAATCTGGATGCTTCGATTTCCTGCGAACAATTTACAGGAATTACAGTAAAACCGTCGGGTTTCCAGATTAACATTAATTAAACAAACGACGCTTCCGGAGACGGATCTCATGTCCTGACCTCTTGAACCACCAAGTCTCGAAGTGCTCCTCGTATTCTTCTACCATGTGGTTACACTCAAAACTGCTGCTCTCACACAGACCCTCGAGAATCTCCACCAGCCGAATCTCACTGGAAACACACCACCGACACCGTCATTCGAGGAGGTCACAGCATGCATAACTATGTCAACAAGGCACCTTAAACAAGGCATGTCAGGTAGCAGGAGAAAACACAAGGGAGTGCCTTTACAAACTTTGCATGCTTGCAAACTCAACATTTAAGATGTGCATTAAGGAAAGGTTTAATCAAATAAAGTTAATTCAGCCTGACCTGGTCTCATACTTTGACAGTTTTCTTTCTTCCCAAGCTGTATTTCCACCACCAAAATTTTTCTTTGCCGTTTTTTCAAACCCCTACGTGGATAACAGACATCAGCCTTCATTTACTGTTTATTTTAGTGACTTACCAAAAGTCTATACATTCTCATTCAAAACACTTGCACTTGGAAATCACAGAGCACAAGACCTACCTTGTCAAAATTATCAGTTATTTGTTTACAAGTGGAACACAGAGATTCAATATCCTTTGTATTACCAGATCCAAAGAATAAAACAAAAACAAGACACAAAAACAGACTGATCGTGCCCGACAGTGGCATGTTTAAAGCATCTGGTGAACTACCAAACTCCAAAAATCATTATAATTAAAAATTAACCATAAAGGAAGGAAAGCGAACAAAGCCACAACATCGAATCCGAGTCAGAGAGCAGCTTCCATCATCATGAGAAAAGTTTACCCGTTAATCGGCTGTTATGTATACTGACGGATATGCAAAGCTTCACAACTCTCATGCCGGCTACTAGCGCTGCTCCACTTCCGCATTAGTTCCCTTGCTACGATTGTGGCCTGTTTTGATTGGATAATCATCCCTGTCAGTTAAAGTACGAACCAATCGGATGCCGCCACGCGCGGGGCTTCTATTTCAAACCGCGTGCGAGGCGTTGGATTTGTCGTATTAGTAATATATATTTGTACACTTTCTGCAAAAATTATGAATGAGATTAAAATAATAATAATAATAATAATAATAATAATAATAATAAAAACAATGGTCATAATGACTTACATAGCATCAGTATGTACATTTATTTACATTTGTTCAGTGTTTTGTGGTTTGGTACATTATTTTTTTTATTAAAGGGCCACTTTTAGGTAATATTCAGGACATATGACAAACCAAACGGATATTATATATATACTACAGAAATGTATTATGAACGTATTAATTTTTGTAACTAGGTTAAATGTTACATCTTAACGATTATATACGGGTCTCTGTAACTTCGCTATTGATCATATACATTAAACCCAGTTTTCGATATGTGTCAATTTTATTAAACATGCGCATACATTCATAAAAACTACAAATCCCATTAACAAACAGTAGCTCCCGGATACCCGGATGTGGGGCAGGTCTCTGATTTAACCCCGCCTAATTAAATTGTACAGTTCCTGAAATCGACCTTATGTCAACCTTATGTAAGTGCTAACGAAACAATTTAACGACTAGACAAATAAATGCTTTACATTACACGGACTGATTCAGAAATTCTGGACAGTTATAGAAGACATGGTTTAAATCCTGTTCATTTCTGACGATGACGTACATGGCCAGATGGGCGAACAGGTTTGTGGCGCGCATGCGCAGTTTAATCTGTTCGTCCAGCATGGCGCGGAAGCGAAGCATTCCCCAGTTTGCCCAGTTTATTTTATTAATATCCGTAATTTCTCTGCATTTACTTGTGTGCCCTTTTACCAAAGTCGAAGAAAGCTTTAACTTGCAAGCCATTCATGATATTCTTTATCACAGATTTGATTTGGAAAAGGTAAGAACCTTCAAACATACTTTTCATAAGTATAGTAAATGTAATTTAGGGCTGGACGATTCGATCTGAATTCGATTAAAAATATTGCTGTGATATTGATATAAACTGCGATATGTAACGATAAGATGTATCATTTTGTATACAAATAGATTTATCTAGGCTAACAACTGGACAAATTATTTATTTGTTTATTATTTTATTTACCTTTATTTATCCAGGCAAGACAGATTAAGAACAGGTTTCTTATTTACAACTGTGGCCTGGCAAAGGCTGAGCCTTTTGGGGGAAATATGGGAAATGATAAAAATAAAACATTTTAAGAAATATAAACGAAATTACGAAAAGAAAAAAAAAAAGAAAAAAAAATATATACACACACGCATACACACACACACATATGCACATATATACAGTATATACATACATACATAAGAGCAGCTAGTCTAAATAACAGCAACACACGTCTTTAAAGTGAGCTGAGATCCGAGATTGAAAAACAGACTTAGAAATGAGATTGTCTCAAATGATCTCAGAGGATGTTTGGCAATGTTTATTTATCACCTGAAAATATGTTTCTTTAAAAAGTTCTTGAATTATTGACAAATTGTTGACTATGCATATAGTACCTGTAATAAATTGCAGCCTTTTGCAATTAAATAATTGCACAGGGCCATATTGCAATTTTTATGTGATTTAATTTAACATAGGACCATATATGAGAGATGGAGGGGGAAAAACGAATTAGTTATGAATCAATCTTTTTTTTTTTTTGTGGCAATTCCTGTAAGTGCTCACTGTCAAGTTGAGTTTTGAGACTTTGGAGGCATTTGAGGAGGTAAAACATCATCGTTTTTTCAAACATTCATTGACACTAGTAGCCACTCCAAACCTGCACATTTGGGGCATTAGTTACTTACTCTAACATAAGTCACTTTAAATATGACACTTTCAGGCATATTTGCACACCCCCTGGACATTCTGTTTCCCTGATGCACATAGTCACTTTAAATATGTCATGTACTTTAAAATTAGTCATGTTAGTTTCTAGAGTTTATAACATGTTAAGCTGTGTGATTGAAAGTTGTTTCCCTTTGCCTATATAGACACACATCTGTCTGTATATGTGAATTCTGGCAAGTTTGCATATTTCCATGGTCTTCGTCAGAAGTCCCCTCATCTTTAGGTGTGTTACAACAGCTATCTGTGCTCTCTCCTCTTCAGTACGATCATCATGAATTCCCTGGTGTCGTTCCTCGCACCTTCATTGGGCCGTTGTTCATCTCTGCCCTCAGCACACCTATGGCTGCTTTACTCTCCTACCTCGAGGCTCCAAAGTTTTACACACAGATTATCGGTAAACCTGTCTGTTTCAAAGGATTACCTGATGTAAGCTTTTTCAATACATTTTTGTGCTCACTGCCATGTGAGTGATCTTGTGTTCTCCACAGTGCGTGGTGTTCTGGGGATGTGCGTCTGCCTGAGTCTATGGCACATGCAGAAACAAGTGCGGAAACATTTTGGCTCTCTGGTCTCCGGCCTTTTCTGTCTTATGTGCACTTCGCAGTTCCATCTGATGTTTTACAGCACAAGGACTCTACCAAATGTGTTTGCTCTGCCTATAGGTGTGTGCACATAATATCAATGAAATATGTATGTTATGAGAATTTGTTACTGTTTATGTAGGACAAAGTACACATAGGGATACAGAAAAGCTAGACATGATTCTAACAGACATTTAAAAAAAAAAAATTTTCCACAGTTTTGCTGGCATTTACATCCTGGATGGCCCAAAGGAACGGTCCGTTCATCATGCTTTCTGCTTTTGTTATCATCGTGTTCCGCTCGGAGCTCTGCCTCCTGCTTGGACTCATGTTGCTGATGTCGCTATTCAGGAAGCTCAGTATTAAAAAGTTGCTTTATTATGCTGTACCAGCTGGCGTTTTGTCACTGGGTGAGTATTGTTTTGAATGCATGGGCTTGGGTTTTTCACATTGTTGTTATGTGCAGTAAGCTTAATTTTTATTTTATTTTTTTTAGGTTTCACTATTGGTGTTGACTCTGTGTTTTGGAGGAAGCTGCTGTGGCCTGAAGGCTATGTCCTTTGGTACAACACCATCTTGAACAAAAGCTCCAACTGGGGAATATCCTTTTTGTGACTAAAATCAGTTAAAAACTCTGTTCTGCCTACTGCATTTCCCCCAACAAATCCATATTGAGAGTTTACAGTATGCAGTTGTGAAATATTAACAATTTATAATAGTACCAGATTCATCTGGAGTCACCCGAAAGAGGATGGTTTCCCTTTTGAGTCTTGTTCCTCTTAGTGCTTTCTTCCTCATCTCAGGAATTTCTTTTCTTGCTGCTATCACCTCTGGCTTGCTCCTTAAAGATCTAAATATAAATCTACATGCAGATGTCAGTAAAAGCTGCTTCTCAAAATATCTGTTGTTTAAAGCTGTATATACTGTAAGGTGAAATATATTGAATTGGATTTAAGAAGATGCATTCTACATTTACTAAAATATCAATTGCTGACAGGATGCATTAGTACAGTAGGTGGCATGGTGTGGCGGGATTCAGGGTGTAAATCTCGCTTCAGGTCTGTCTGTACTTGGTGGGTTTCATGTGGTTACTCCAATTTTCCCACAGAATAAAAAGACATGCATTTTGGGCTAATTGACATTTCCAAATACGATTGGGTGTGTTGTGTGCTTGGGCCCCGCAATAGGTTGGCACCCTACCTTGTGCCCCAAGTCCCCTGCCATAGGCTCCAAGGCGCTTCACATTTTGAGTGGTATAGACAGTGGATGAATTCAGGTGATTAAATTTTCCCGTATTTCACAGTGTGCCCAAACTTGATTAACTTGGTAACTCTGCACTTCTGCATTAACTTTAAAAGGGCAGTCAATTGATATAAGAACCCAGCATCAGCAAGTCTATTGGCTTTTTAGGATGGTGCAGAGATTTATCTGTTTGCACAATATAAATGATTTCATATGGCAAAATATACTATACTATAAAACATTTCCTTCTGTAACCTGAATGTGTGGGTTTTTTTCCATGTTAAATGACAGGTTTTCATTTTTCAGATGGGAACAAATTACCCAAAAGCAAAATAATTTTATTAAGTTATTAAAAAATAGATAGCATGAACGTTTTATGTGAGTTCAGTTAGCCAAATCCTACCAAAGGAGACTCTGCTAATTTTACTATATGCTGCTAATAATTGTGATGGCACTCCATGTACAAAGATTGAGCCCAAGGTTGTAAGTACTTTCAACACTGATGCATCCGTTATGCTTCTCCTGTATTTTCTTAACCACCTCTCAATAAACCTCCCCTTTTTTCTGGTATTTCTACTCGGCGATTCCTCGTGCCCTTGGCGCCACTATCGTCTTTGTCCCGTTTGGACTTTTGGACAAGCGGATGCACAAGTTGCTGATCCCCGTCATAGGCTTCATCCTGCTGTACTCTTTCCTGCCACACAAGGAACTCCGCTTCATTATTTACACCTTCCCCATCTTTAACTTAGTGGCTGCACGTGGCAGTGCCTTCATGTAAGTAACAGTTGACCATTTGGTGCTCCTTAGTAGTATGTGTGTGTACATTTATTTATACGTTATTCATGAATGATCGGAATATAATGGTGTGCTGCTTGTGCCTGATTACGAGACCTTCTTTTTGTTTCAGTTTAAACAACTATAAAAAGTCATGGCTGTATAAAATCGGGTCTGTCGCTGTAATTGTCCATTTGGTGGCAAATGGTGCTTACTCGACCGTTTCATTATACGTTTCACGCCACAACTACCCAGGAGGCAAAGCTATGCAGGAACTGCACGCATTAGTGCCAGTTAATTCGGGTATGTTATTAAAGTATTGAAAAAAAATTACCCTGAGGAAAAAAAAAAAAAGCATTGTAACAAACAACTGTACTCGTAGCTTATCTGTATCTATTTCTTGTTTAGATGTGAACTTGCACATAGATGTACTTGCTGCACAGACAGGCGTCTCACGCTTCTTGGAGTTGAATAGCAAGTGGAGGTGAGTAAAGACTAAAAGAAAATGCAAGACATATCTATAGTATTATAGATATAAATGGGTATGTATTTAAAGCATACAAATCTTTTTTTTTTTTTTTAATAGGTATGACAAGAGAGAAGATCTGACACCTACAGATCCACTCATAAAGACGTACTCACATGTACTGATGGAGGCAAACACAACACTGATATCCCTACTTAGTGGTTCTCACAAACCCCTCATCTTCATCCAGGGTTATGAACGCTTGCTGGTCAAAGCGTCACAGTTTCCTCCACTCAGCATTAAATTTAACAACAAGCTTGTCCTCCTCCAGACTCTGACACACTCCGAGCCTAGCTGATGCAGAAGTTCAGAACTTTGTGTCGTGTAGGAGATCCGAGTTATCACTCAAAAATGCACTAGAACAACAATCATCCTTTTCTCCTCCAATAAAAGCAGCAGCAGAGCTAATCAGTGTATGAATCTGGATCGACCGAGTTGCGTAGATGTGTTTTGATCTCTGATTTTAACTGACACCCTCTGAAATCTTTATCTTCTTCTTTTATTTTTACATTAGTCATGTTCTGGCAGGGGTTTGTGCTCCTTGCATTTTCCCACTTAAAATTGGTGTGCTAAACAGGAAATGTTAGTGAGTGCAGTTTCCCTGAAATTGTTAAGGATGCACTGAAATTTCAGCCATATTGTGGGAAAAGTAGTATTGTGTTTTTGGTTGAATAAAGAAAAAATAGCAGCTGTATGTTAATTATTTACAGGTGACTACAAGGGACATATGACTGATTATGTAAAAGCAACATACTAAAAAAATATATTTATATTTTTAGCCTTTTTTTTCTCTGCTTCCACACAACTCCACATTATTTCCTTTCAATGTTGGATGTTTTTTCTTATAGATAGTTAATGCCACAAATTTCTCAGATTAGATTTTCTCTGCTAAATAAACACATGCGTGTTTTTCTAATAAAGAGCATCCTAGAGTGTTTTTATCAACATGGTGTTGACACAGAGACCGTGATGCCACACTGCACCTAGTCTTGACGCTCAAGAAAAACTGGTTTGTAAGTCTAATCGCCTACCACGAGCCACCTGGGTTGTGTAACGGCTTGGTCATCTACTCACCACTTCCCTTTCCAAAGAGTGAAAACAAACTGTTACTGGCAAGTTTCCTGTTTAAGAATAGGAAAGCTCACACTTTTGCTTCACTAATCTAAAACAAGATTCATGTTTAAGAAATTATGCAATGCTGGGAAGAAAGAAAAAAAAAAGGAAAGGGTAAACATTTTATTAACAAATAACCACCAGAATTGCATGGTTTCAGTCTGACTCTTTACCAAATTATTTTTTTTGGAAATAATTTTATAAAATGTACATCTTGACATTGATCCATAATTTAATATCCAAAGAAAGAAGAAAAAAATTGTGCCTGAGAAATTAATTTGCTCACCCTGAAATTACACCCTCGTTTTCCCTGTGGGGGGGGGGGGGGGGGGGGGGGGGGGGGGGGGGGGGGGGGGGGGGGGGGGGGGGGGG